>CAUYON010046026.1:0-72315 GCA_963573935.1 Arctocebus calabarensis
CTGTAGTCCCAGCTACTCGGGAGGCTGAGGCAAGAGACTCGCTTGAGCCCAGGAATTGGAGGTTGCTGTGAGCTGTGATGCCATGGCACTCTATCCAGGGTGACAGCTTGAGGCTCTGTCTCAAAAAAAAAAAAAAAAAAAAATAGAAATGAGCACCCAGAAAATGTGTCATGAAAGAACACTCTAGAAATGAGCACATGATGATCCTGCAGTATTTGCTGATGAAATAGGAAGTGGAATCAAAAGAAAGAAAGGATTCTAACATCCATGTCTTTTGTCTTCCTTTCCACAAGCCCAAAGCCCAGAGGCATTGGCTGAGGGTCAGAGAAGAACAGGGTGAGATGGGGCATAATTCTCGGGGAGCAGAAGGCTGACAGCATTCCTAATGATGTCAGCTCCCGTGTGCAGAATACATTACACTCCCTCTAGGGCTGCTGGGTCACTCTACCATTAAGGCTTGTCTGGGAAGGACACTCGGAGGCTGAGTCCATGAAGACAGATTTTAGGTTCTCATCTTGTTTCTGCCTCTGTTCAGCAGCCTTAGGCTAGACCAATGTCTTCTCTGAGCCTCTGTTTTCTTGGTTGCAAAGTAAACATCCAAGTAAGTACCAACTCTTAGAGGTACTGTGGGTGCTAAATGAGGTAATATATGTCAATTACTTGGAACTGGGCTGGGCACACAGGAGGCCCTCAGCAAATGGTGGCCGTCATTGTTATTATCTAAGGTCATTATCTTATCAGCTAGCTATTGCTGTGCAATGATACCTTCATATTTAGGGCCCCAAACAACCACCATTGTTTTAGTTCATGAATCTGCATGTATGTAGGCAGTTTGGGCTCAGCTGGGTGATTCATCTGATCTTCTCTCGTCTCTGTGGTTGGCTACAGGTGAGCCAATGGCTCTGCTTCTGAGGGTGGGTTGGCTGGTGTCTGGGATGATGTGGTCCTGGCCCACTTGGCTCTCATCCTCCAGCAGGCTAACCTAGGCTTCTTCACATGCAGTGACAGGGTTTTGAGTTGAGATGAGAGAGCGAGAAAAAGAAAGGAGGAAATACGCAAGACATCTTGAGACTTAGGCTCAGAATCGGTACACCATCCCTTCTCTCATGTTCTGTTGGCCAAAGCAAGCCCAGATTCTGGGAGGTGCTGGCTGTATAGTCATGCTGCAGAGAGCACAGACACTGGAAGAAGACCATTTTTGCAAACAACTGACCACAGTGCAACTAATTAGGGGATTAGGAGATACTCGGGTTAGAAGCCATGTCTGTCACCTTCCAGGGCAGTGAAACCCTCCCCAGCAGCCCACTTTGACCTGTAATGCCAGCAGGAAGGATACTGGTGACTCAGATGGCTTCTCCTCTCCGTTCTCTATCACTTAGTCAGAGGCAGGCTGCCACCCTCAAGTTCCTTTCCCCAAAAGAGATAAAAACCAGACACCATGCAGGTCCAGGCACACACATCCTATGGCCTCCATACCCCAGGGATAGACTCAGGGTGGAGTCCCTGCCCTTTTAGTCCTCAGAAGAAGGAAATATGTCCTGCTTACCTGGACAACCTCTCAGCTCCTGCTAATTACACTCATCAAACTCCCCTGATGAGTTGTTTCAGACCATCCCAGGCTACAGATACTTTCCTTGGCCTCCTGGGAAAGGTTTTCCCACACACACTGGGTGCACAGGAGGTCCAGAGTAGTTATCCTCCTGGGCCATAAGTGGTGCCTTGTTCTCCTTTATATTCGCACTTTGATGGGTTCCTTGTGTCCTCTTGAACTCTGGGCTAGCCAGCCTGTGGCCTGCATCCTGGTCAAGTGGCAGCCTTCACAGTGTCCCCAGCAGTGAGGATCTCAGACAGCAATAACCAGCCTGACAAAAGGCTCCTTTTCCTTATCCTGTGTACTTACTGGCAGGTGGATGCAGGGTCGTGATCAGTTTAGCTACCCTCTCTGTCCCCCAAATGGGGTACATTTTTTGGTTTATGTTTGTGTTTATAGCCTGTATCCTTCACTAAACTGTAAACTCCATAACCTTGGAGTCCTTATTTATCCTGGTGGGCTTCAGTTCCTTCCACAATGCCTAGCATAGAGTGGGTGCCCAATAAATAATTATTGCATGGCTTGAGGGAGGAAAAGTCGGATTAACTGACTTATGCTTCCTTAAAAGGGCCCCAAATCTTCTACTCCTTCTCTGAACCAGGGGTCTGGATTCCCATTGGCCTGGAGTCCTAGGGGAAAAGACATTGGACACAGAGCCAAGGGCCCCAGGTCCCAGGGTCTCCACCAACAGTGTGACTGGATGTGAAGCTCTCCTGTGCAGCCCTATAGGTTGTTCACTGCCAATTCCAGGGGTGCCACTTATTTAGACTACAATGTGAATGACTCCTGGGTTTATACAGTAGGACAGCAAGCAACTTAGCTTTTCCAAGTTTTGCTTTCCACATTACCTCGTTAGCGTGTCAGAGTTAAAGGTTAACTGTAAGTAAATGATGGCTGCTGTGACCATGATGATGACAACTGGGAAGAAGGGTGCTGGGAGGATGCACTTGCCCCATGCCTGCTGGGGACTGCCATGCTGCCTGCAGTGGCCCTGCTGCCTCTCTTCTGCTACAAGTCACTCCTCCTAGCAGGGCACTCTCTGTGGGCACCCTGGGATGTGGACCTGCCCTTCTGTGGAAGGGCCTCTCTCCTTTTATGTTACCAGTCCCCACTTGCCACCAGGTGGCTCCTCAACGACCTCACCATGAAGGAGTCCACATGCCACTCCGAGGGCCTGAACCCTCCGTGGGCCAGGAGCGAGGGGAGTGGCTGCTGGGACTCCAGGGAGTGTGGTGCAAGAGTGGAGGGTGGGCCCCTCACTCCTGCCAGCTCTCTCCCACCCACGCAGCCCCAGGAGCCTACTGGGGCCTCCTCAGCTCCCACCTCCTCACCAGGCCCCCTGCACTTCCAGTTGTTCCTGTGTCCCCCATGCCAGCAGGCAGCCACTCCTGCTCCCAGAGGGCGCTGCTCCAGGCTCTGAGGTGAAGTCAGGGAGCGGACTGGCACACTGGGCCTACCCCCAGCCCAGAAGCAGGTGCTGGGGAAATAATGTGAGAGAGGGCAGCTGGGGACACTCACAGCTCAGATGTCCCCAGGGCACTACCTAGCTTCACCTTCCCTCTGGGAAGGAGGCTGAACAGACTTTCTCTGCCCAGTCTCAGCCTGCAGGACCCATCAGCACCCCCTGCCCTCTAGGTACCAAGCCCCAGAGTGCCACCTTCCTGCCCAGGGACAGCCATGTCCAGGGAATGGGAGAATGTCCCCCCAAGCTGGGGGCTACTCCAGGACAGAGGCTGCCCTGGCAAGTGGCTCGTTAGGTGCACACCTCGTTTGGTTCCTGCAGTAACGCCGGAAGTTAGGAACCATTGCCCCCATTTTCCAGAAGAGACTGAGGGAGGTGAGGGTACTCCTGCCACCCCTAGTAGGCAGAGCTGTTTTGATTTGATTTGATGTTGGGAGGGAAGGGGGTTGCCAGGGGAATATCTGATTCCTGCAGAGCGTGCCTAGAGGACGGGCTGAGAGCTCCGGCCCCCTTTCCTGTTTGCGCTGCTGCTGTTCATTCTTCTACTTCCTTCCACAGGATGGGCCTGGGCCAGGTCCCACGCAGCAGCTTAGCCTCAGACTGTGCTGTCAGCAGTTGGCAGTTGCGTGCTTGTGCATACCTGTGTAAGAGTGTGGGCTGTGTGTGCAGGTGTACCTGTGTGTGCTGTGTGGGCACGTGTGTCCTGGTGTGTTGCTGTGTCCAATGTTCTCTACATTTGTCTGGACACCATGTGGGCAGGGGTTAACGTGTGTTTACTGCTGCATTTTTCTGTGCCAGTCAGAATGCATGAGATGAATGAATGAATGAATGTATGAACCTTGGTCCCCAGGTTCCGAAGATCCCAGAGAACAGCCAGACTTTGCCCTGAGGAAGTATGACAACCAGGGGTCTCTGCCCCTCTGCAAGGAAAGGAGGTGATGGCAGCCCACCTCGAGAGATGCCCAGGTGGCTGGGTGCTCCAGTGCTGTTAGTGTCCCCTCACACACTGCCACTCTTGGCTTGGGGGCCTTGCTCACCTCAGGAAAGAGGCTGGAGGTGGCTCTACAGGGAGACAGGTGGGGTTGGCAGCTGGAATGCTGTGCTAGGACAGGCCCCGAAGGGCCAGGCGTGAAGATACTTGGCATTTCCTGCCCAGCCTGGGCCACTTGAGGCTCAGTGTGCGGGGAGAAGAGCTACGGGCTGGGAATGGACTGAGCCTTCAGGGGGCTCTAGGACCTCTGTCCATGTGCACAGGACATTCAGCAGGACCTGCCCACATAGCCGTGCCACTTATTATAATAAAATAGTCAAATATGTTCTACCAGCTGATGACGATCCCCCCAGCCCTGTGCCTGCCGGCCAGTCCACACGTGAGGGTTCTGCTCCAGTTCCAGCCTGACTCCTATTCCCATTGGTCAGTGTCCCTGCCAGTCAGCTCCCGCCCCCATCTGCATGCAGCTTCCTGGACACATCCTAGGCGCCATCTCTAGACTCCTCCGGAAGCTGTAGGTGGGTGCCCATATGGCCTCCCATGGGCCTGTCCTTTGATGAGCAAGTCACTTGGCTAGGACCTTGGTGGCAGGACTGGCAGCCCACAGAAGACCTAGTAGCACCTCAGCTGGGCCAGCAGCCCAGGAAGGAAGGCCAGAGGGATGGAAGCCCCAAGGGGCGCAGGGCAGGTGGAGCTGCAGGGGCCACATTGGGGTTTGGAGAGACGGGTCTGTGATGCCTCCCTGCCAGACCCCACAGGCCTGGGGACGAGGGTGGTACAGAAACTGGGGCATCTTCAGGTCAGAGTGAGGGGTCTAGTGGGTGCGGTGCTCACGGTGACCAGATCCCATGGAATTCGGGGCCCAGAGTCTGACAACACGACACCCGCTGGGCAGGCCCAGAATATCTGAGACAATGAGCAGAGGCGCAGCCAGGAGGATGGTCTTCAAAGCCAGACACGTGGTGTTCCAATCCTGGCTCCGGCAGCACCTTCTGGCTGTGGGGCCTTGGGCAAGACGGACGTGCTAGAGGAAGCAGCTGCCCCCTCAGCAACTCTGGACATTTCCTCAGTCTTCTCTGACGTATTCTACAAACAGTTTTGAGCCCACACCAGCCTGTCTGACCCAAGGTGGCACAGGAAAATGAAGGTGGAGTTGGATTCAAATCCAGGCCCTTGGCTCCACAGCTGAGATGGTCCCTAGTGGCCTCCCTAGGGGTGGAGGCTGTGAGGGGCTTGCAAGGCCAGGCCAGGTCAGCCCGAACTATAAATACACCCTTCTGCTCCACACCCTCTCCATCTGACAGGGAGGTGGCCAAGACCACAGAGCTAGCCCACTGCTGACATGTGTCAGCTGGCCCAGTAGGGGGAGGTCAGCAGGCCCCCACCCTCTCAAGACTCTCTGCCTCAGCCTCCCAGTCAACTCTGGGCATCCAGGCCTGACCCACTCAGACTGTAATCCACACCCTGTTGTCTGCTGCTGCTCCTTGAGGGGCACTTGGCTTCCCAGTCCATCCCCATCACTGTATTCTTCCCACTGTCCAGGCCATGGAGGGCTGAGCAGAACAGACAGGGAAGAAAGGGGCCCTGTCTCTAACCCCAGGGAGCGGTTCTGCAGTGCAACATGGACGATGTGGGAGAGATCCCTGGCATCCTCCCATTAGCTCTGCTTTCGTGCTGGGAAGAAGTGTGACATAGGGGGCTGGCAGCATGGACTCTGCAACCAGATGGCCAGGGTGTGACACCTCGCTCCTCCTCTTAGCCACAGTAGAATGTGGAAGAAATTAACCTCTTGTTCTTCACTTTCCTCATCTGTAAAATGGGGATAATGTTGACCAGGTACCTCACGAGACTGACAGTCATGCCAGTATAGAGCCTATGCTATCCAAGAAGCAACCATTCTATACAACTGTCACCCAGCTGCCTCCCATGCATTCACTGAGCCTTCCCAGGTCCTCCCTGGAAAACAGCACGGCTTCTGTGTTCTCTGCTGACAAACAGCACAAGGCAAGCGCCCAATGGGCTCATTTTTGCTTTTTGGCCCACTGACTTCTCTTGTTTCCATCATGAAGAGATAGCAAGGTTGGTGTGTTTGGGGGTTCTAGCTGGCCACATTTTTTTCTAGTAGTTAAGGATGTGTACTTGGGAAATGGGAGCTATATAATTGGCAAAGCTTCCCCCTTTTTGCTTTGGCCACCAGGAAGCTCACACTCAAAATTATATATTCTTACTTTTTTTTTTTTTTTTGTAGAGACAGAGTCTCACTTTATCACCCTTGGTAGAGTGCCGTGGCGTCACACTGCTCACAGCAACCTCCAGCTCTTGGGCTCAAGCGATTCTTTTGCTTCAGCCTCCAGAGTAGCTGGGACTACAGGCGCCCACCACAGCGCCTGGCTATTTTTTTGTTTTGCAGTTCGGCCGAGGCCGGGCTTGAACCCGCCACCTTTGGTATATGGGGCCGGCGCCCTACTCGCTGAGCCACAGGAGCCGCCCAAAATTATATATTCTTAATCCTAACAATGAGAGCTCAAGGATGGCAATTGCTTTCATTTTGCATTCCAATTAGATTGACTGATGGTGTTGAGTTGAAAAGAAGTTGGAGGCTGCAATGAGTGACGTTGGCTGTAAGCATGGCCAGGGTACATCAGAGCTAAGAATGTGAGAACTGTGATCAGTTAGTGATGTCTGCTGTGAGTGTGGCCACAGAAAGCATACTATGAGCACAGCTTACGTTTGCCATCATGAGGGAATAACCTTATGGGCAATTCAGCTGTGTTTATTTCACCCAAGCCTACACTTCCTCATAAATTTACATTTTCCCTGTTATGTTTTATATTACATGTACTTTCCTTGTGAAATAAGGCGAGTTATGTATATATACAGCGAGCTGGCCTGGCTTCACTCGGAGCCCCCAGTCCTCAGACATGAGCAGCTGCAGACAGAGTTTCTGGTTGTGGCAGAGAACAGCCCATGAGACCCTAAGCCTACATCAGCCCCGTGTGCTGGGCAGGGCACCTCCTGAAGGCCTGAAAGGTGGGTGTGTCCTTGATCTCAACCACAGAAAGTCTCTTGCAAGGAATTAATTAGGTTCAGATCAAGAGTTGGGCCAAGCCGGGTGTGGTAGCTCATGACTTTAATCCTTGCACTTTGGGAAGCTAAGGTTGTTGGATTGCTTGAGCTCAGGAGTTTGAGACCAGCCTGAGTAAGAGTGAGACCCTGTCTCTACTAAAATTAGAAAAACTAGCCAGGCATTGTGGAAGGGACCTATTGTCCCAGCTACTTGGGAGTCTGAAGCAAGAGGATCACTTGAGCCCAAGATGCTATGGCACTCTACCCAGGACGACAGAGCGAGACTCTGTCTCAAAATAATAATAAAAATACATTTTAAAAAATATTTGGACTGTCCCTAATGTGTGCCTCCTCCTTGCTCAAGTCAAGGCTTTCTGGCCTGGGTCCTCCCATTCTGTCTTTTGAGAGGCCAGCTGTGGCTACCTCTCACCAGGTCCTGAGAACCTGAAAGCAACATGATTCAGGAATCATCTCAGAAGACTGCGAAAAATGCAGATTCCTTGTCCTCATCCCAGATTTGTTGCTTCAGAATCCTTGAGCTCTGGAATCTGCATTTTCCCAGGAGCTCTGCTGGAAATGAGAAATCTGCAGGGCTGGGGCTGGGGCTGGTGTTTGGGTTCTGCAGGGCTCCCAAACTGGGGCAGCAGCGCCACCTGGTGGGTTTTTTGGAAACACCACTGTCCAGGGCCTGATTTGCCCCTCTATGGAGAGGCAAGGGTCTGCCCCCCACATCCTCTCTTCTGCCAGGGACCTGGAGAAGTGAGGGCAGTCAGCGGTGCATGTGCCCTCTAGGATTCATGACACGGGAGCAGGGTGTCCTGGGACTCAGCTGTAGGAGCCATGCACAAAGAAGAGCTTCTCCATATTTCATCTTAACAAGTCCTCTGAATTCTAAACATTATTCTATCACATTTCTCTAGTAGGAAAATATCTCCTTTCACAAATCTTTGCAAAAACAGATGTTGTAGAAAGAAGGGCAAGAGGCAAAGTTATCCCGTGGTTTCGCTCCCCCCCCCAATCCCACTTTTGAGCACTTTCTGCGGGCACCTGTCTCCTAGTCTCAGAAGCAGGAACGGAGAGGTATGGTCTACACCTGTGTTATCACCAAAATAAACCGCAGGCAGCAGCCAGGCAGGGCATAGAGCCTGGCACATCATGTTCCTCGTGCACCAGGCTGAAGAAGGAACCCAGATGCTCTGGGGCACAGAAGCAAGGTGCCCACCACTGTCTCTAGCAGACTTGGCCCCTCTGCTCACACCTTCCTCTGCTTGGTCCTCCCCTGGCCCAGGAAATGGCATACCCATCATTTCAGGCTGGACTGTTACAAAGCCTCTTTAATAGTCAGTCTTAGAATCCTGAACATGTTCTATACAATTGTGCACACAGAGCCCTCTCCCCACTCTCCCACAAGGCACAGCCTCAGCCACCCACTCCCCAGGGCCCAGAGGACAGTTTGCTGAGATAAGCCAGCCCAGCTTCTCCCAGGAGTAGGCACTCTCCTCCTCCTCCCCATCCTCGGAGAGCTCAGGATCCTGGAAAATGCAGGGTCAGCTGTCTGCCAGACCCCCAGGGCCAGGCAAGATGCCCTCACCTAGACCCCCTTCAGCTTAGCTCACTTAGGTGCTGCCCCCACGGCGTGGCCCAGGATGCTGAGCTGTCCAGATGGGGCTGCACCAGGCCTGGGGAATGGCTGCTGCCCCTAATGTCAGGTAAAGCCCACCTTCAATAAAAATGTGAAAAAAAAAAAAGACATAAGTGTCATAGCAAGAAAAAAGTTAACCCACCCAGTGGGTAGTCCCCTGATACCTCCCCCAATTTTTAGTACATGTTCCCCTATACAATATACACAGCCTCAAAGGCAGGTACAGCCCAGCCCATGCCACAGGGTGTTTCTCTGAGATGCTAAGAGAACCCTGGGAGGCAGTGAGTGGAGGGGCCACACAGCAGCCCTCACTCAAGGCTGGCAACAGAAAGGCAGGGACAAGGGCCAGGCCCAGAATGCCCCCACTTCCCATCAGCACAAGGGCCCTTGGCAGTGAGGAGGGAAGTGGGCCTAGAGGAGGGGCCAGGGAGACCCTAGGGGATGGGGGATGGGGGAAGAGGTAGGGACAGCAGCTGCTTCAGTACTTGGGGACCTTGCTGTAGTCTTCGGAATGGACGTGCCGGCATAAGCAGATGGACATGAGCATCCCCAGGACCTGTGGAGGGAGAGACAGAGAGTCCGAGGAGGCCCCACAGCCACCCTGTCATGCAGACATCAGAGAGAGACCCAGAGAGGAGCAGTGTCTTGTCTCAGGTCACAGAGCAGGACAGCGCTGAGGGCTGCTTGCCCCAGGGGCCTCACCCTCCCTGAGGAGATCAGCAGAGCAGGGACATCCAGGAGGACAGAGCACAAGGAGCGGCATGGAGGGAGGGGACTCAGACCTCGATGACGGTGATGCCCCCACACACGCCGAGGATCATGCTCAGGTTCTCCTGCAGCCACGCTTGCACCTTCTTCATGCAGCCCTGCAAGGGGAGCATACGGCCATGTCACCCCACACTGGGGACCCCTTCACCCAGAACTACCCAGAGGGGCCCCCAGCCCAGAGGGCTCTGCATGTTCCTTGCATGAATATGTTAACAAATATGGAGACAGAGGTATAATTGAAGAAGGAAGGAAGGACCGAGGAGTGGCTCGGCCCCGGCTCATAGCCATCCACTCACCTCCCGGTACACAGGCCAATTCTCAGGGCTGTTGCCGCTCTGAGTCTCGTTGCTGGGAGCCTTGCAGAAGCCCTTCCTCAGGAAGACACTGTCATCCTCTTCCTCCTTGTTTTCACAGGAGCAGGGGTAGGTGACCTCGGTGTGATTCATGAGCTCAGCGTTGTCTGTCCAGTTGTAGAAGTCGATCCAGCCACAGCACTTCACCTGGGCAGGGCAGAGGACAGGCTGCTTGTGCCTACTGCCTGCCTCGGGCAGGCCCCCCTCCTGGCAGAGGCCCGGCTTCTGCAGCACAAAGGCTCAGATCTGCCACTTCCAGGCCCTCTGACTCCAGCCAAACCCGCCAGAGTTATCATTTGGGTTTTATTTTGGCTTCTGTGAGCCACAAGGGATTTTAAAGTGACTTTCAGGAAACATACCATAAATGACAAATATAGTAGAAATGACAAATGTCAGGACCAATAAAATACAAAATGGAGTAGGAGGGGAGTTCAAGTTGAAAGGGCACAGGTGTTAAGGCTGGGAACAGCGGCTCATGCCTGTAATCCTAGCACTCTGGGAGGCTGAGGTGGGTGGATTGCCTGAGCTCACAGGCTTGAGATCAGCCTGAGACAGAGCGAGACCTCGTCTCTAAAAATAGCCGGGTGTTGTGGCGGGTGCCTGTAGTCACAGATACTTGGGAGATTGAAGCAAGAGAATCATTTGGGACCTAGAGTTTGAGGTTGCTGTGAGCTATGATGCCACAGCACTCTACGAACAGCGACAAAGTGAGACTGTCTGAAAAAAAAAAAAAAAAGAAAGGGCACGAGTGCACTGGACACAGGAGAACAAATAGCATACAGTTAAACTGTGGGGTTTAAAGTCAGGCTGCTGGGTTCAAATCCAAGCTCTGCCACCTTCCAGCTGAGCAACATTGGACAAGGGACTGGCCTCAGTTTCTTCATCTGCAAAATGGGGACAACAAAGTTTCCTAACTCGTGGGGCTGCTAGGAAGACTGAATGGATGAGCAGGCAGTGTCCAGAACAGTACTGGAGAGCACAGTAAGAGCTCAGTAAAGTCAGTTCCACTTTTAGGTATGACATGAGCAGGAGTTAAGATTTGGTTCTGAACTTGGCAGTTGCCAAAGTGAAAAAGGAGACATGATCGATTCTGCTATTTTAAAGGAGAAAATGCTCTAGCTCCAGATGAATTAAAGCCTTTCTGGGCTCTGTGCTAATCTACCTGTACTTAATAGATACTGTGCCAGGGTCCCTGGGAGGATTAAGTGGGACAGCAATGGGCACCCAGGAGGGATCAGTTCGGGGAGCAGCTTCCTTCCCACCTCAGGCTATTAAGCCTGTGGCCAGCAGGGGGCGCACCAGGCCCAGTCAGGGCTCAGGAGCAACCTGGCTCCAGGCAGTTTCTGATCCAGGCTTTATGTCTAGCCGCCTGCCTGCCTCCTCTCTGGTAGGAAAAGCTGGCACCTCTGAGGGACACAGGGATCTTCAGGGCTGGGGGCACCACCAGGCTCTCCCACACCTGAGCAGAATTGAGGCAGCTCTCCTTGGCCCTTCTATGGCACTGGGCAGAGGTCTCCTTCCAGGAGCACCTTGCCCTGATCCCTGCTGCACTGTGTCCCCAGCAGCACAGGAGAGCAAACAGCATACAGTTAAAACTGTGGAGTTTAAAGTCAGGCTGGTGCTTGGGTGGTGATGTTTTACTCACCATACACAACCACGGAGACACAGGCTGGAGAGCTCCTCCTTCCAGGGGCACCTTGCCCTGCACTCTGTCCCCGTAGCACACACTACCTCCAGCCCGTGTCTCCCTTAAGGGTGGCACTGGTTTGACCTGGGTTGCCCAGATCCCTCTAATCTTCAGCAAAATCTCATCAGTTTTGAGTCAAACTACAGATGTGACCAAAACGTCTCTCTGCCATAGGCCCTATATCTGATCTCTTCTGTCAGGGCCAGAAAACATCACCCTGTTCTTTACCAGCTTGGAAAATGGACACGTTCCTGTCACCTGGACACAGTGTCCTATCTCCAATGTCCAGAGTTTCCTGGTGCAGTGGAGTCAGGTTTCCTCCTACTGCCCTAATCCTGTCCCTCTCACCCTCCCCCCAGGTGCCAGCAGGCCCTAAGTGACCACTGTTTCCAGTGACCTCACAGGAGGAGGAAACTCTAGCCCAGAGAGGATGGTCCCTAGCTATAGGCACAGACAACATCTGGGACCACAAGAAAATAGAGCCAGGACCTGATCACTGAAGTCCTTTTGTGTGTGGGCTCATCCCAGGCTAGGAACCCAGTCCATCCATCCATCCATCCATCCATCCATCCATCCATCCATCCATCCGTCTCTCACATTTATCCAAGTATAACACCTATACACTAATGTGCACAAATTCAGCTCAGTGAATTTTTACATATGTGCACACACTAGTGTAATCACCATCCAGGTCAATTGGGGTAGAACATTCCCTTCATCCAGCTTCCCTTGGTGCCTCCCCAGCCACCCTCCTCCCGCTAGGGCAGCCTCTACTCAGACTTCTCTTTGCGCATTAGCCTTGGTACCCAGTTTCTGAACACCTGGGTAGGACTCTGGACACCCACGGGCTTGAGATGAATGTGAGGGTCAATGGCTGCCCTCACCCTCCTCACCCCAGGCCACAAAGGGGAATACCAGGAGCCGTGGAGCTACTTCTGAGGCTCTGGGCCCCCTGAGCAGGGGTCCGTGGTGCTGGCTGGGAGCACTGGGAGAGGGGGCTTCTTAGGAAACAGACTGTGTCCACCAGGCACACCCAGGCACCATGGACACCAGTGCCAGACACATGGGACATGCAGCCAGAACCCCAATGCTGCCCCAGGCCTCACCTGGGCCTGCACGTAGTCCCAGGTCTCCTGCAGGCTGTCCTCGTGACTGCTGTTATAGTTCCGGATGAGGTCGGCCACAATGCTGCCCATGTCCTGCTTCAGCTGTGGGAAGGCAAGGATCAGGGTGAGACTCCCTGAAACGCGTGCCCCACTTCTGGTCACCCACTGAGATTGCCTTCCCTGGACCCTCCCAACGTCCTTCAGGACACGCCTCTAGCTCCACCCTCTTTCCTAGAGCTCCCTGGGTGCCCAATGCAGTCAGTGCCAACCATCCTGCCCTCAGGCTATTCTGCGTTCAGCAGCTTCCTGGCCCCATAAATACCCACGTCTTCCCACGTCACTGTTGAAAACCTTCTCCCGGCCCTCACCTCTCTCAGGACAAATCCCTACATCCTCTCAATGGCCCACAAGGCCCTACACCTTTTGTCCCTGCTCTTCCAAGGCCCCGTTTCCTCCGTTCTTGTCCCCTCTGCCTCAGTTGCACAGGTATCCTTGCGGGCTCTGTGTCAGGCACGCTCCTGCCTCAGGGCCTTTGCACTTGCTGTTCCCTCTGCTCTTCCCAAAGATATTAATATGTCTTACTCCTCTGCTTCCTACGAGCTCTGCCCAGATGTCAGAAAGGCCTTCCAGGACTATTCTATAAAATATCAGCCCTCTCCATCCCTTTTCCCACCAACCCTCAGCCATCCCTTCCAGGCTTTCCTCATCCAGCAAGGGTGAGCATGCCATATGTTTTTCTTCACAGCACTGATGTTCAAGCTCACTGCTGTTCACGTTCACTAGTGTGACAACTCCGTGGGGAAAGGGACTGAATCTGGCTTGCTTGCTATAGACAGAGACAAATACACCAGAGCCTCCAGTGGCTGGTGGGAAGCCCAGCACAGAGCCAGTGCGCAGAGCACAGAGTAACGAATGCGTGTGTCACACCGAAGCCATACTCATGCACCTTCAGGTTAACCTTCATGCCTCACAGAGAGCAAGGCCATTCTAACCCACCTTCCTTTTGGTATGGATTGCAGGCTTCTCAGGTCAGGCTCCCAAGACTGCAGGGCAGACAGACACCTGGAGGGGGCCCCAAGATAGGAGGGGCTGGAGCCTCAGCATCGACCACCGATCAAATGGTCCTCCTGCCCCGGCCCACACCCCTCAGCCAGCAGCACCAGCTGGAGTGCCAGGTCCAGGTCTACTGACTCTGTGACCTCGCCACATATCCCGGGTTCCATAGAATCTACATCTTCACTGTGCTGGCCCCCTACTCTGATCAGGAATTCAGGGTCCCTTGTGGTGGTAGAGCAAAGCCCTGCTTTTAACTAGCCCCACGGAGAGAATGATGATGTGCAAAGAAGACCTACGAGGGCTTCAGGGAACAAAAGGATTTGGCTCCAAAGGCCTCCCATCCGGGACCTGAAGAGGATCTCGCTACGGCGGCGATACAGGAACACATCAGCTGTGCCCAGGAAGACGAACCTGAGACCAGCCTCGCAGGCTGCGGAGGGGTCTCCCTCAGCCAGGACACCTGGCTCCAGGTGGGAGTAGGGACCTCTGAGAGCCAGCCCAGCCTGGCCTCACCAGGCCTCGCTGGGGACCTTGCCCAGAGCCTTCCTGGGCACACAGCACAGATGTGGCCAGTCACGGCTCACCTGTTGCAAGCCTCAGGGTGAGCAACCCCAGGGGGCGGGGACGTCAAGGTGAAGGCCACATATCTGTCCCCCTTGGTTCCTGAGGAAGAGGAAGTGGGAGCAGAGGTGTTCCAGGCAGGGGTCTCAGAGCCTGGCTCTAAGGGAATGCTGTGAGTGGGGCAGCCCTCAAAGGCTGTGCTTAGAAGACCCCATACACCCCATGGGTCTGGACCTGTGGTCCTGGTTCCCTGCACACGCCCTCCACGAACTCTGGGAAACCCGCCCCCCAGGGCTGCTCTCTGTATTCCTGCCACTCGGTGAAGTTCTTAGCACTTTAAAAAAATAAAAATATCCCACCTTGAACAGAGTTCTACAATTTACAAAGCTTTCCTGTCAGTAATTAATCACAACACTTAATAGTGGCTTTGCTTTCATCAAATGCTTGCTATGCACCAGGCGCTGTGGTGTGCGCTTTTAATGTACCATGTCAATCTACTTCTCACAGCAGATCTAGGGCCTAGGTATTGACAGAGATTCAGTACACAAGCCCAGACAGGGCGATTAACTTGCCCAAGGTTACACAGCCAACACGTGGAAGAACTGAGGTTTGGATTCAGGCTTGTCTGATGCCAGAGCCCCAGTTTTTACCCACTAAGCTTTATCAGCACTGAAACCACATTGCCACACCTTAAATAGATCAGAGCAGTTTTAATGGCGGCTCAGAGAAGCTAAATGATTTGTCCAAGTCACACAGCGGGCTGTCTGCCTGCAGATCTTAGGTCTTTCTGTCCACCCCTAGCCCCTAGTAGGTGCACAAACCCTGTGGCATGAGGGAGGGGGGGTCCCCAGAAGCATCTGTGCAGAAAGCCACCTCTCCCACATCCTTCCCCGCCTACCAAGCTCCCTCTCGACATGCCGCCCTCGGACTCTATTTATACCCTGTGCGGTTGTCACAACAGCCTGGACTTCCCTGTTTCCTTCCCCTAAAATGCGAAGGTGACAGAAGCTGGGTGGTTTCCACTGAGACAGGGTGGTTTCCATGGAAACACCGCATCATCCTCCAGTCCAGAATGTGGCTGAGGGACACAGCTGGACCACAGGGACTGCTTCAGCTCAGAGCTGATAAATTTGGGACCCAAATGCCCCGGAGTCTGAGAGCCCAGGGAGATCAACCTGGCCACCAGGTAGCTACTGAGACAAAAGAGCAGAGGTGGCGTGAGCAGACGTTCATGATCTCACTATAGCCCTGCGGGGCTGCTCTGCTGTCTCTGCTGGCCCTGTGTCCATTCTCTCTTCCTCCTGAAAAAGCAGTCCTGTTCCTTGAGGGGTAACCACTCCTCAATCAATCCAAAGCGGGGGAGGCCCTGCTGCCATAGGCTGTCCACACCCTGGGCATGAGGAGTGGTTCAGGGATGGGCTCTGCTCACTAAATAGAGTCTGGATAAACAATCACAGGAGGCTCCTAACTTGGCACCCAAATCCGGGTCTCCACAGCCCTTGCTTGTACTAAGGGCTGACAGCAGGAACAGCTGTCGTGTCCTGAGCCGTTACCAGGCACTAATGAGGTTAATAATGGTGGCACTACTAATAAACTCTTAAAATGATGCCAGCGACATCTGCTTGGTCCAGGGGCACAGTATGCCCTTCCCATATGCTAGCACTCTCCATCTTAGCCACAGCGCTACAGGGCAGCCCCTGGGGGGCCCAGCACTGAGAAGTATTCAGGTTTTAGAAAGCATCCTGCTGGTTCGGCGCCTGCGGCTCAACCCTGAGCTGGCGGGTTCCAATCCAGCCCGGGCCCGCCAAACAACAATGACGGCTGCAACCAAAAAATGGCTGGAAGTTGTGGCCTATAGTCCCAGCTACTTGGGAGGCAGAGGCAGGAGACTCATTTGAGCCCAGGAATTGGAGGTTGCTGTGAGCTGTGATGCCATAGCACTCTGTCCAGGGTGAAAGCTTGAGGCTCTGTCTTCAAAAAAAAAGAAAAGAAAGAGAGAAAGCATCCTGCCATCACTCGAATTGTTGCACTGGCCTCACCTGGCCTCGCTGGGGACCTTGCCCAGAGCCTTCCTGGGCACACAGCACAGATGTGGCCAGTCATGGCTCACCTGTTGCAAGCCTCAGAGTGAGCAACCCCAGGGGGCAGAGACGTCAAGGTGAGGTTTCCTGGCCCTCAGTTTCTTAAAATATAAAATGCTTATAAAATTTCCTCAGTCCAGGCTGTTGTGACATCCTGCCATCACTCGAATACTTCCTGACGGACACCTCAGTGGGAACGGGCAGCAAAGACTAGAAACGGCCTCCTTCCACTCAGATTCTGTCAACAAATGAGTTTCCAGCATGACTTTTGGTTTTCAGAGCATTTTTTGGATTTCAGAATTACAGATAAGGGACAATGGACCTGTAGCATTACTACCATTGACAAAAATGAGGAGACTGAGGCATGGGGAGGCTGCATAACTTGCCCAGGATCTCAGAAAAAGTGGTTCTGGAGTCAAGGCCATAGGCCACCTCTCCATGCCTTAAGTGTCACAATCTGTTCCTCCTTCAATGTAAGGCAGGGGCAAGAGTTAGGCAGGTTTATTATTCTCAATTTAAAGAAGTGGAGCCCAGGGCTCAAGAGGATATGTGTCTTGCCCAAGCTCTCCAGCCTCCTCATCGCTGCCTTGGGGACAGTGGCTGGACAGGAAAGCCCTGGCTAACACTACAGGGGCAGCCCAGAGGCCCATCTCCTTTCAAAAGGCCTTTTTCCTAGAGACTCAAACAAGTCCCATCTCCCTGGCTGGGCCCTTTTGCAGGAATAAACACCATCAAGGGGATGTTTAGTCTTCACTGAAATTTACAATGTGCTGGGAAAGAAAAAAATAAATCATTCGTTCCAACTCGGGCAATATAGTGGCACCAGAACTTCCCCAGGAAATTTCCAGGCAGGCTGGGATGAGGGTGGGGAGTGAGGTGTGGAGCCTGGAGTGGAGGATGGGAAAGATAGGGGAGGGGATGGTAGGGTATAACACACAGAATCTGAACTGGAGTCAGGAGGCCCTATTCTCCATGTAAGTCCTGTTCTGGTGCTGGTGGGACACTCTGAGGCTTAGCTTGTCATTGTCAGCTAAGCAGAGATTCTACCAGCCCCTTAGGAGCAGCGTGGTGTGGAGGGAGGCCTTAGCTGTGGGTCAGAGGGATCCAGAAGGATACCCCATTCTGATGCATCAGAACTGTATATGACCGTAGCCAAAGGTCACTCTGCTTTCCTGGCCCTCAGTTTCTTAAAATATAAAATGCTTATAAAATTGAATTGTGTGCTTCAGCTCACATCTCTAGCTCAGTTCCTGGCACATAGTTGATGCCTACCCAGTGGGTGTCATCTGTATTTACCATAGGATGGTAGATCTCAGGAGGTGAGAACATATATAGAGGCAACCAGCTTCTAAGTCATAGGAACCAGCTTACTGGGACCTGGTTCTAATCTACCCCTATCCAGCCCCAGGAACCATGGGGCAGAAATAAGACCTGATCCTACAACCATTTTGCTAGGAAAGAAATTTCCCTCCCCTAATAACTGACTTCCTGTTTCATAGCCAAATGAACCTCCTTTCACCTACTGAATCCACTATTTCCCCTTTTGCCTTGACTGCCAGGAAGCTCAGTGCTCAAGTTAAATCTAGGCTGCCAAGAGAATCTCAGCCTCTGCTTTCAGGAACAATGGTCTTCCTCTCTCAGTGTATGTTCTGTGCTCTCTCACTCACTTACTGTCTCATTTTGATTTTAGTTACCCTTTGCCTATGATGGGAACCAGTTCCAATTCTCCTAGGAAATAAGTTGGGTGCAGATTATAAAAAAGTAGAACAAATTCAGGTAGCACTACCACAATGAAAATTTCCCCAGCATGAACTCAGAAGCCAGGCTACCCAGGCTCTGTCCCTGAGAGAAATCTGAAAATGGGGGTATCAATACCCACAATCTCATAGGACCCTTCATATAATTAAATATATGTTCAGAGCACTTAGCATGAGGCTTGCTCTAAGTTCTATTAAGTGTCAATTTTTGATGTTCATATAATGTTTTCTCAACCTCCTTTCAAGAAGGATCTGAGGCAACTTGACCTTCAAGTGGTAAAATTCAGGAGTCTGGCTGGCTGCGGGCTCTGGCCCCTCCACTGCTGGAAAGGGGCTGATAGCAATGGGGGGAAGCTAGGCTGCAGGGCTGAGTTGGGACAGGGCCCATGTACAGCAGCTCTGGAGAAAGGTAAATACTGGCTTCGGAGCCAGAGAGCCTTATCCCTTTGTCTGCAGGATGGAGATTCTCTCATGACCTCAAGAGAGCCTAGTAAGGATTAGTGAGAAAATGAAAATAAGCAGCCAGTGTTGTACTTTACGGTGCCCGCCAAATCACCTGTAGGGATGGTGGGGCTCACAGTCACTATTACTGATGTTGTTCTACGACACCTCTGGGCATCTGTCAACATAAAACTTAACCTGTTGATAATAATGTATATAAAGCTTCTGGGAGACACCATGTACACAGAGCAGGTGCTCCATAGGATAACTGTGATGGTCACAATTGACTGCCTTACCCAACAGCCAGTCCTGATTCCTTCCTCTCTTGTGTCTCTGTCTTCAGAATCTGAGAGCTGGATGCTCACCTTCTCAGCCTCCCTTGTAACCAGGGGTGCCTCTGTAACCCAGCCTGGGGGAGGGCTGTTTGAGGGCTTGCTTTTCTGATAAAAAAAGATGGTCATGGCTGGCACTGCCCACTTTCCTTTTGACCATAGCAGTATAGATGTTGTGCCTGGTGCTGTGGCAGCCATTTTGTAACTATGAGGCAAGGGGAGGGATGCATAATGCAGAAAGCCATCACTGTGAGGATGCTGGACAGATGGCCAGAACCAGGGTCTCTGAGCTTCCAAACCACACTGACTAAGTTAGCAACAGATGCCCCTAGTGTTAAAGCCACAGTAAGTCTGATTTTCTATTTCTGAAAGCTGAACACCTCCCTCTGACACAGAACTGATGATTTTTATTAATATTCTCCTCATGGGCCTCATCTGTGGAGGACTTAATACGTGGACTTAATACTTACTTAATACTTGCTACAGTATCTTAACAAGAAGAATGACAAACATTCATTGAGTGCTTATGCTGCTCCACACTGTGCTAAGTGTTTTACTAAGACAGACTCTCGAAGAGTCCTTGCAACCACCTGAGGGTGAGGTGCTACTGTGATCCAGCTTTACAGATGGAGAAACAGGCAACTTGCCCATGGCTGCATAGCTGGAAAGTGGGGTGGGGGGGGTGGGGGATTGTCGAACAACCAACAATCAGGCACAGCAGAGATCCTGCCCACACCTGTCACTTCCTCCTCTGACATTCAGGCCCACAAAACCAGCAGCAAAGGAGTCTGTCCCTGGCATCCACTGGGTCTGTCTATGACACCCAGGGTCTGTCCCCCATGTGACCAGTCCAGTCCAGTGAGGGGCAGGGAGGAAGAGGGCGCTTACCTTGCCCATGTTGAGGTAGAAGAGGATCCCAGCAGTCACCTGGGCAATGAGGATCAGAAGGAGGAAGGCAAAGTACTGCGGACACAGAGCAGGCCGAATGTCAGACACGGCCCCACCAGCTGCACCCATCCCACTCGCCCTATACATTCTCTGCCCAAAGTCTAGGCAAGCACAGTGCTCAGGCCTGCTTGTCTGGGTAAGGGTGAGGGCAGGCAGTGGCTGGGGGTGAGGGGGGCAGGGTGTGGTACTCACCAGCCCCAGCAGGCAGCGGACCTCATTGACGGCACCAATGCAGCCCAGGAAGCCCATGAGCATGGTGACTGCCCCCACACCAATGAAGATGTAGGCCCCCACATTGAGGGAGCTGGAAGAGGTCTCTAGGGGAGAGGAAGGAGAAGGGCATCCACTCAAAAAGTGCAAAATCATTAGGTACAAAATCAGTGGGCCCAGCAGGTGCAAACGCCTGGCATCCCTCTTTGGAAGCCTCCTTAGCAGGATATCCCCGATGGAGAATTGCAGCCCTCTTCCTGATCTAGCCCAACTTCCATCCCTGCTTTACTATTTCTCCTTAGCACTTGTGAGGATTGAAGACTATATTTTACAGATTTTTCTTGCTCATTGTCCGCCCCCACTCCAGGAAGGTGAGTGGCACCAGGGCAGGGGCTTCAGTTTATTCCTGCTGAGCTCTGAGCTCGCAGAGCAGCGCCTGGCCCAGCGAGGTGCTGCCCACAGTGAATGAATGTCTGCGGAACTGACCGACAACCAGCCTGCTGGAATTCCAGGCTGATGTTTGCTCTTCCTGCTTTTGTGTCCATATAATCACAGACCCCAGCCTCTCTTGCCATGATCAGGGTCTTCACACATGTCATCCCTACCACTGACATAACCCTGCCTGGCAGGCACTAGCGTGATCATTTCCCAGAGGAGGAAACTGAGGCTCAGAAAGGTGCATCGGCAGGGGCCAGAGCTGGGATTTGTCCCTGCCCGTAGCCCCTCCAATGCTATGCTTTTTCCTCTGATGCTGTGACACTCACCTTTTCATTCAGCCAACAGAGACTTACTGGGTGCCCACCTTGTGCTGGGCACTGCGGCCCTTGCTGGGGACACAGAAGTGAGGCTGATGAGGTCTGACATTTGGCATGGGGTTGGGGGGATACCTACACAACACAAGTTTTCCAGTTGTGTCAGGGGCCAGAAAGATACTGAAGCTGCTAACAGTGCAGAGGTGCAGAGAAGGACAGGGCAGGGAGGTGGGCTGGTGGGGAAGGTTGGCCTGAGCAGGTGCTATTGGAACTATGACATGAATGGAGAAGTCAACAAACGGAGACCCAGGGAGAAGCAGTCCGTGGTAGGCACGGCAGGTACCAAGGGCTGCAGAAGGAGTGGGCTCAGTGCATGTGAGGAGTAGAAAGAAGACGAGAAAGAATGTGCCCAGAGTGAGCGAGAGCGCAGCCCGGTAGGCAAGGAGAATGCTTGGGGCTTGCAGGGAGGGGCCTGATAGCCAAGATCCTTCTCCCAGTGGGGGAGGTCAGAACCCCTGTCAGGCCACGCGATCAGCATTTCCTGAGAAGCTCAACTGACCGCACGGGGAAAAGCCCATGTTATCCCCAGGCCACAGGTGTGGGGCACACTCTACCTCCAGTGCTCTGGGAGGTCGGGCACTGTTTCCAGAAGGCTGGAGAACAGTGCAGATCAGGGGAAGCTCCTAGGGCTGTAAATCCCTGCCTCCATCAAAACTGGACAAAGACTCTTTCAGTAGAAGGCCAAGAATCTGAATTTTTAACCTGCTCCCCAGGGGAGACCCCGTGGCAGGGAGAACACAGGCCTGGAAGGTTATGACTCCTGGAAACTTCAGAGAAGCAGAGGGCCCTACCTTGGCCTCCTTGGGTATTAACACCCTTAACATATAAATACTAAGCTAGAGGGTGGGCGGCCACAGGATCCAGCTCTACTTCCTGGTCACAAAATGCTCTGTAGCTCAGAAAGAGCCCTGGCTCACCCACTCCACTCTCAGACAGTCCCTGCCCAGCTCCCATAAAGCCAGGCCAAGCCCCCACGGGGTGAGCGTGGAGACCTCTGCAGCCCAGCCTGGCCTTCTCCCACCAGGTCCTCCAGCTCTCAGCACTCAGCGTGGGCAGGGAGGGGCCATCGGCTTCACTTTTCCTAAACTTCCTGGGTTTGGTTTCCAACAATTCCTCCCAGTGACTACTCCCAGAAAAAAAAAAAAAACAAAAAAAACCTGGCACTGCCCAGAAAGCCCCTGTGTGCCAGCCGCAAACAAGGCCCTTTATCCAGATCATCCTACTTACTTTCAGCAGCAGCCCTCTGAGGCTGCTTTCACATCTCAGTTTGCCTGCAGGGACCCTGAGGCTCAGAGAGGTTAAGAGGCTGCGAGGTGCCCAGCAGGCCAGACGCAGACCCCAACTCAGGGCCCACAGCTGAGGCCAGCTGAGTTGTGAGGTCTCCACCTCTCAGAACATGTCACTGATAGCAGTCTCTGTCCATGTCCAGGGTCCCAGGCACATCCCAAATCTGAGCAACCTTAGGAAGAGGGCAAGGATATACTCCAGGGTAGCCCATCCTCCTGGGCCTGACAGGGACTAGGGAGTGGCCCAAACTGAAAGGGGCTAGGAGCTAAGAGAAGTGGGTTTCCACCCCAGTTGTGCTGCTAACATGCTCCCATCCAGGCAAGCCATTTCTGTTTCTTAGTCCCTATAAAGTGGGACTAAGTCCTGCTTCTTTGGGTTGTTATAAAGATTAAAACACTATTTTAGAACTTAAACAGTTGCTTATGTACTATTTACTAGGAGCAGTCCTAAACTCTTCCCAGGTAGAAATGGCTGGTTTAACTTCCCATGATAACCTTATGAGGTACATTCTATTATTATTGCTATTTTGTGGATGAGGAGGCACAGAGAGGGGAAGTAACATCCCCAGAGTCACACAGCTAATGGGCAACACAGCCGTGACTCAAACCCCAGCGGTCTGGCTCGAGTTTACTTTTCACTGAGGTACTAGCCAGTGGCATACCGCAGAGCCATTGATACGGGGGTCAGGACATGGGCTGGGGCACCAGGCCACTTGGTCTGCATCCCAGATCCCCTAACTGCTAGCTGTGTGCCCCTGGATGAGTTGCTTTAGCTCCCCTGAAAATTGAGAATAGTAATGGCCAGCCCCATCGACTCGCAGTGGCAACTCACAGGTAAGGAAAGTGCTGTGTCACACAGGGCAGGCACATAACGGGTCAGGGGCCCTGGTCCCCAGCTCTGACTTGGCTGGCTGTGTGACTCTTATCAAGTCATTCTCCACTACCTCCAGCCTCAGTTTATCCAAGTGCATAGTAACTGGGCTCCAAATCAGAGTTTCGGAACCCTGGCTGCCTAGGGAATCACCTGGGGAGCTTCTGACAAAAAACAGCATTCAGGCTGCCACTGCACAAGGGAGTCAGGTCCCTTGGGGGGGGAGGGGCTCATAAAAAAAGCACCCCTGCCGCATGTAGTAAGCCTTTGAGGTCTAGCCAGATTCTCAGACCTGAACAGGGAGGCGGCTGGGTGACAGCAGGACACTCCCCCCATCCCAGTCTGGGCAGGGCGCAGAGGGCAGAAATGCAGGTAGGCGGGCTGGGCCTCTAGACTTTGCCCTGGGGCGTAGTGCCTGTCGGGTGTGGCTGATGGCCCAGGAAGGGGGGCCAACACCTAATCAAGGCTGAGGAAGGTGTGTCCTATGTTGGGAAGGCAGGGGGAGCATGGGTCCCCCACCCACCCTAACCCCAGAAGAGGCAGGAACTGATAGCCCAGGGCACATCGGATGTGGCTAGAGGGTGGATCATCCTTGCTTCCCATCTCAGAGGGGAGGCCCAGCCCCCCAGGGACGAGGGTGACAGATGTGGTCCCTCCATCACCACATCCTAGCCAGGTTCCGTTTTATTCAAATCAAGCAGCTGCCATGGGCCAGAGTCCAAAGCAGCTGCCTTGGGCAGCTGCTGGGAGGGGAAGTGCGCCAAGGCCGCACTCGGTGACGAGCAGGCACGGCTGTGCACCTCAGAGCCTCTGCTAGGCTCCCCCACCCCAGGCAGCTCTCATGGGGTCAGCACAGCAAGTCCAGAAGGCTTCCTGGAGGAAGCTAAGTAGACCCAGAGGGACTGTGATCCATGTTAGAAATGCCTCGGGCTCCTTGCCTCCAGCCTCTAAAGAGAAGAGGCTTCCACAATGAGGTGCACCCTGGCATGTACTTCATTTAGGACCAAGGCTTTCGGGGTTTGATCCAGAAGTGACTTAACTTCTCTGAGCCTCTGTGTCTCCATTGATAAGGCAGGAACAGAATATTATCTACGTTACAGGGCTGTTGTGGGATTAAGACCATTGATACATGCAAATGCTTGGCGCAGGACGAGCCTGATAAAGGGCAGCTGTGCCCAGTCCTCTGCTCACGGCGCACCTGCCTGACCTTCCTAGTGCTGCCTCGTTCACAGCAGGTGCTTCACCAGAATCTGACAATCTACCTTCTCTGGTTCTCCCCTACATCTCTCTGAAATGGGAAGGGGTGTGACTGGTGCCCATATTCGGCTGAATGGGCAAATGAAGAAACAGAATTTAAGAGGCTTTCCCAAGGTCAGGGCCAAGGGAAGGGGCCAGGAAGGGAAACAAGCCTCCCTCATCCACCAGTGTTCTCCAGACAACAGCAGCTTTGTTTGGGGAAGAACAGAAAATTTCTTCTGGAAACCCCTGCCTGGGGGACCCATGGTGCAGTGGTCAGCAATAGGACCTGGCTGAGTTCCTGAGATTAGCTGGAAAAGCGACAGGGACTGAAGCTAAAAACTTGTGGGATGGCTTTGCCCACAGCCCTGATCCTCCCCTCTATGATGGGTCAGAGTACAGGGAAGCAGAGGGTCCTTACTCAGGACGGAGATGAAACTGCTCCTGTCGGCCAGGATCCACACCCCAAAGCCTAGGATCACCGCGCCCAGGATCTAGAAGGAGAAGCAGACAGTTAATGGGGTTCCCAGGAGTAGAGGGGGTGAGACCTCTTCCCCAGCTACACCAGTGGCCCAGGCCAAGAAAGGAAGTGTTAGGGGGACACGGAAGGAGCCACCCCCTCCTTCTCCAGCCCAGCAATGTCAAGATGGCCTCAAGAGTCCAAACTCTCAATCTGGATGGCAGGCCCACATGTTGGGGATCCCTCCTGCCTCCTCACCACCCTCACCACACAAGGTTCTACCCAAGTTTCCTGGTGTAGCTTGCTAACAGGGCACCTTTCTTATACCTACCCCTCTCCTCCAGCCTGGGGGTTTCTCTAAGAAGCTATGGTCTGGGGAAGACTCTCCGAAGACTCGAACATCAAAGCTCACCTTGACCTTGGGTCTTGGTGACAGGAGGTATCCTTAACTCCCCTCAGTGCATGAAGGGGCCTGCCCCCATTCTGTGGCAACCACTAACCCATCTGAACAGCCATTCCCACTAGCCTAACTTCCTGCTGTGTTTGTTTCTCTAGATCAACTGTGAGCTCCTGAGGGCAGGATTGTATCCCTGGAAGTCCCATAATGCTAGACAGCTGAGGGAATGAATGAGCATATGAACCAAACTGCACAGACACAGGTTAAAAGGAGAATGAATGGGGGGTGACTGAGAGTGACAAATAAGGGCCCCAGGCCCAGGGATTCTCTGCTTCCTCCCCTCCCCCTAAGTAGGGCCCACAACCTGCGCTCATCTGCACAGGTGTGGTCTCAGCCAACATTCACGTTCCCACAAAGCTGGCTAAGGTCAGGGAAGGGTCTACAGCCTAAGCCAAGGCACAGATTCTCTTTGAGACTGGGCTACTACGTCACCGCACAGAGCCAGATGTTATCTGGGGCCTAGACTGGGCTCCCCTGCTAGTAACACATTCAAGGATCTCACGTCTTTCACCAGCCCTAGGTTCTCATCTTGGCCACCATCCTATAATCCCAGGTCCAAGGCCAGCAGCCACCAGAGAGCCCTCAGCCTTGGACTAGCATGGCCCCAGGGTCCCCAGCATCCTTCTTCTGTTGCTATTAAAGACCAGAGCCAGGACCAGAGGAAGGTAAAAGGGCAAAACTCAATAAACAAGATAAATCATATTTTGCAGAATACTTTAAAAATTAAGGCAGAAGATCCAAGTAACTATTAAACTTTGAAGTAAAGTTTGCACAGGCTCGGCACTGCTGCTTTTCCTTTTATCTTGGGCCCCAGAGTGGCTCAGTGGGGCACCGCCTCTCCCACTGCATCTCCCTCCCAGCCACCTTAGAGACCACTGCCGCTGATGACCACAGCATGAGGGTGTGCTGAGCGCCTCACCTTTGTCCTCCATCTTCTACCAGACTCATCAGTGAGGTATCCTCTCTCCTAGTGAGACGGGCCCTGCCAACTGTCCTCATTTCATACATGGGGAAACTCAGGCTCTGACACTACCATTAGGGGACTGGAAGCCAGACAGTAGTAGGTGAGTGCAGGGAACCGTGGGCTCTGTCCTGGGCCTTAGCCCAAACAGCCAGTCTCTGAGGACAGGAAAGCGGCTGAGACCCTGGGTAGGGGAAGGGTCTCATGAGAGTGGGGCCTACCTGAGTCTACACAGCCGGGAGAAAGGGGATTCAGGACTTGGGATTTTGTTCCAGAGACTCATTGCAGCCCTGTCCCTCCCCATCTCCCAGCACAGCTGGACAAAGGCCAGTCCTTATTCCCAGAGTGGGCCAGGAGGAACCCAGTACCCCCCCAAAGGGAGTGGGGAGGCAGGGCAGAAAATTTCTTCTGGGCAAACATAATCTTAAGCAGATCACAATCTCAGACAGCCTCAACTCGCAAAGAGGGACCCAGAGAATGAAGTCCCTGGCGCTGTATACAGCCCCCTCTGTGGGTCTGATAACCACATGTTGACTATCATGTGTGGCTGGACTAGTTGCTGGGGCCATGGCCTACCAGAATGGGTGAGGCACATTGGCCCCCCTTTCTCTGTGAGCCAAGCCTGGGGTGCATCCCATGTTGACCACCCCCGGCTTCCTCCCAACATCCGGATGAGGCTCAGCCAGGAGCCTGAGAATGCCTCTCCCCCAAGACAGCCACAGCATTGCATTTTTTGGACCTGAGAAGAGTGGATGGGATAATTTGCCAGGGAGCCCAGGCCTGGGGCCAGGAAGGTGTGCGGGCAATGATGTACATGAACACGTGCATGTAGGCACAAGCACAATGGGCAGGTGCCAGCACACACGACAGCCACAGTGATCTTTCCAAACCATAAATCGAATCGATAACCCCTTCCCAAAGTGCATGACCCAGGCCAGAACTTTCCCAAGGCCGGACAGTCTGGCCTGGAAAGGCACATTGCCCTGCCCCCACGCTGGGCTTATGCTCCTGCTGCCAGGACCCTCTCTCCCTGCCACACTCAAAACCCCAAGACCTCATCATCCTCTTTCCTAGGCTCATCCTTCATTCTGAGCTCCCCCACAACTCAATTCATAATCCATGCGAGTAGCTATTAGACTGAAGCCCACCACCCCTAGGACATAAGCCCTGTAACGCAGCCATTAAGGTTCTGCTGCATGGATCTCTGAATACACAGAGGTGTCGGATACATGCTTGTTGAAGGAATGGTGAGTAAATGAATCAACACACACTGCCCCTTCCGAACCTTTTCTTTTGCTCTCCCCATCCTGTGACAAAAAGCTCTCCTGTTTCCACCCGACATCTGGAGGGGTTCCCAGGGCCCTGGAACACAGACAGTTAACACCTGACCCCCTCCTGCCAGCCCCTAGGAGGCACAGGGAAGGAGGCCAAGCCCTGGATGGCCCCAGACCAGCCTCCAAGCTCTGGCCAGAGAGCAGATTTTCCAGTCTCTGTTTCGGTGGGGCAGCCTGGGAGCAGGACAGGAAGGGACACTGTGGCCAAAACATTAACCCCACCCCCTTTCTCTACTAGGTCATTTGCACCCACCCTACCCTGCCTACCACTGTGTGGAGGAAAGTTTCTACACCCCTGATACCTGAGCCCCTCTACCTCCTAAGGCAGTACCTAGACCCCTCTCTCTAGACCCAAAAGGCCCCCCGGGATAGAGCTGCAGTATTTGGCTGGCTCCCACCCCCAGTCCCAGCCTGTGCGCCCTTTATGCTGGGTCTGGGCCCAGACACCAAGTGCCTGCCAGGGAAGGCTTGGCTTTGCCTGCAGGAGCAGCTGCTTCCCAGGGTCTGGGGCCAGCTGGGAGGGGCCTAACCATCAAGCTGGGAAAGCCCGGGTCCTGCCCGGGGTGGGTTCCAGGGCTGGCTGCCATGAGCAGAGGCCCTCAGCCACTGTGGGGCCTCAGCATGGTCCTCGAGGAAGGAGCTGGGGCCAAGGCCAGGGTAGACAAACAACAGGGCAGGCAGCACCAGGGCTGCTGTGTGTGTCCGTGTGCACACGTGTGTGTATCTGTGCACTGGGTTAAAGTTATGGAGCGGAATTTAGGAGATTCTTTTTTTCTTTTGAAATCTTTTTAAAAAATTGTAAATATTAAGGGGTACAAGTACAGTTTTGTTAACATGAACATATTTTGTAGTGGTGATATCTGGGCTATTAGTGGAACCATCATCCAAATAATGTACATTGTACCTGCCAGGTTAGAATGTTTCTTTTTTTTTTAGACAGATTCTCAAGCTGTCGCCCTTGATAGACTGCCATGTCATCATAGCTCACAGCAACCTCAAACTCTTGGGCTTAAGCAATTCTTGTGCCTTAGCCTCCCAAGTAGCTGGGACTACAGGCACCTGCCACAATGCCCGGCTATTTCTTCTTTTCTTTCCTTTTTTTTTTTTTTTGCAGTTGTCATTGTTTTAGCTGGTTGGGCCAGGTTTAAACATGCCAGCCTCGGTATATGTGGCCAGCGCCCTACCCACTGAGCTATGGGCGCCACCAGAATGATTCTTTTATTTCTCAAATTTTTTTCTATAATCCTATGTAACTTGTAATGCAAACTCCACCCCCCCCCCCATCAACACACAAGCAACTCATACCTGCTGTAGAAAAGTTTGGAAAGTACAGAGAAGCACAGAGAATAAAATAAAAACTCCCAGGAATCTCAACATTAACATTCAGAGGTATTTTCTTCTCTCAAAAACATTCGTGTGTTTATGAATACATATATACATTCTCAGAAATAAAATTGGATCATAATAAACATCGTATTGTATAACCCGGTGTTTTAACAGTATAGGGCGAGCAGACAACACGGAGAAGCCACAGCTCTCAATACCACACTGTGGCTGGGAAGGCTGCTCCAGGCCACTGTCACCCCCATGCCACTCGCACACTCACTCACATATTCACACTCCCCTACCCCGGTGACTCCAGCACAGGAGTCAGTCCATGGGGGCTGGGGGATGCTCAGGATAAAACCAGAGATATGACAAAAGGCCTCTCCCAATACTCTTGCTACTGAGTTAAAGGGATGGGGGGGGGGGGTTTGGGTGGGTAGGGCTTGTATCTTGCCACACCCACCTCCAGCACTGACTGGCCCAGTCTTCAGGGGCTCCAGAGGGGAATCTAGAACTTTGCCACAGAGCCAACTAGGAATGCCAGGAATCTCCTCACTGCCCCCAATGATTCCACTTGGGATAGTGTGCCCTTAGTCCCCACCAAGCACCCCCCGGGGACCTGGAGGGGCTCAGGCTGGGAGAAGAGTCTTCTGGAGCCGGTCGGGGTGGCCCTGGCCATACTTACAAAGAAGAGCAAGTTGAAGAGGAAGAGAAAATATTTGGTGACTTTGATGCAGGCTGACCCCATCCTGTTGGTCCTGGAGCTCCCTGGGGAGGAAAGAGAAAGCAGGCAGGTCAGGGAGTGGGGAACCAATGCTGGTGGCCACTGGGACCCCTGGCCCAGGTCATCTCCAGTCACCCTCACAGCACCCCCACAAGGTGGGTACAACACTGTCCCTGCTTTACAGAAAGACCTGCCAAAAGCTGCACAGCTAGGAAGCGTGGTCCTCTGCACACTCTGGGCCATGGCTGCAAGGAGGGAGATTACACAGGGAAACTCTCACCTCCACCACTCCAGGCTCTGAAAGTCTCCCAGACGCAGGTTAGGGATCAACTAATCGAGACCCAGAGCTGAGACTGTGCTTGTCCCACAGAACTGCAGACCCCCTGTGGCACTAGGGGAGCCACGGGTCTGTGGGGCTGGGAGCTGGGGGCTCAGGCCACACAGGCTTCTCAGAAAGTGGGTAAGTGGCCCCACTTCCTACTACGAAGGGAATGAATATGTCTGGTAGAACATCAACAAGTACAGAAAACCGGAAATCCAGGAGGAATTGAATGTCACCCCAGAGATAAACATCATCATGAGTTTAACAGTCACACTTCCAGTGTATGTGGGTAACAAACGGTTTGAAACAAAATCAGGCCCATCCTGTATATAGTGTTTGAAGCCTGCTTTTGTCATTCTACAATATACAATCTCTGAACACTGATAAAATGTTCTTCTCCCATATGATTTTACACATCGCCGAGGATTCCATCCTGTTATTCAGTACTTATTAACATTGGGGGCGGGGGTCACAGACTCCCCTAGAAAAATTCATGGATGGGTAGTATTTAGCAAATACTTTCTGGGGATTCATGGACTCCACAAAACCCACTCCCCAGGAATTCCAAGAACCCCAGGATGAGTCCCAGATACAGCCGTAGCACAGAGCATTTAACCAATGCGCTGAGATTGGACACACAGGTTGTTTCCAAGTTTTCACAGTCACCCCAGATGACACAAGTTGTGCTTCTGAAATGACACACATCATGTTTGAGGATGCTGTCCCCTCCACTCCAAAAGATCCCAAGAGGGGGAAGACTCAGGGAGGAAGAAGGAAGTGGGGAGCTGGCTGCCCTCACCCCCTCCCTGAGGCAGACAACCAGGAATGACAACCACCAGCCCTCAGGCCCTGTGGGGCAAAGGGAGCCAGCGCCACGGGCAGCTGGGGCCAGGACAGCTGGCCTGAGGCAGCTGCATGGGCAGAGCTGGGGTGGGGGGTCAGGCAGAAGGCACTAGGCCCAGTTGTGTTCTCCTGCCACGGAGGAGGAGGACCAGGCCTCAAAGCAGAGGAAATAAGGCCCAAGACCTGGGCTTCCCCTCCTCCTCATGTACCATGTGAAAGGCTATTCCCGGGTCTTGCAAACTTCCCAGTCTACACGTAGACACCCCCCCCCCCAAAATCCTTTTCTGATGTGTCAACAATCCAATCGTCTTCTATCGTCCTTGCCCAGTGGGACTCAGCTTCCTCTTTCCACGTCTCCAGTGGTGGGGGAGGTGGTTCACAGGGAGGGCTGACAGCCTCCCGAGGGGTCCAGCTCAGTTTTCTGGCAGCTTTGTTAGAGAGAGTTTTCTTTAACTGCCTTTCTAAAGGGCAGATTTTGGTACCGCATGGCGCAAAGCTGCCCAAAGAAAGAAAAGGCTGCCTGAATGGTAGTGAACTCCCCGTCGTACATGGCATGGTCTGAAGAAAGATTTATGGAGGATTCGAGAGCAGCACAGAAAGATTAGGCTAAAGGGCCCTTCCAGGCTAGTAGGGTCCAAAGCCTGGCTCTGAGAATTGAGAACTGCAGAGAAGGTGGTGACTCAGGAGGCAGGGAAGTCCAGCCTCTGCAATACCCCTCTGGGGCCTCCCCCAGACCCAGAGAGGAGAAAACATGACTTCTCTGAGTCAGGACAGCAGAGATCCAAGATGCCCAAAGCCAGGCCTGGTAGGAGGAAGGCCTGCTGGGGCCGCACTGCCTCAGGAGGGCCATTGTTCCTCCTCCCCGCCTGCCAGCAGAGCGCCTGACATACCACAGGCACCTAAACAAAACAGCCAGACAAGAAAGATTCTCTCCCAGAGTGAGGCATGTTTTTCTTTCCTGCCACAGACCTGCTTTGCTTCAGCCTGGTAGGGTCTCCGACCAGCACCTGACACAGGGCAGGCCCCAAAAGGCCCAGTGGCCAGGCAGCAGGGACAGGCTCACTCTGCCAGCACAGCCTCATCTGACTGTGGTCAAACACCCATGCGACAGGGCCGTTGGTGCCCTTGTGAAATTGGAGAGGTGTGGAAGGAGCCCTTTGGCACCATGCACCAGACCCACACTGAACAGTTTCAGAAAGTTCAGGGAAGAGTTTTCTACACTTTCCAGTTCCTGTGTCCTCGGGTCGGGATGGGTCTGCAGGGCAGCCTCACAGAGGTGGGGGTGTTCAGCAAAGAGCACCTCTCAGAGAAGAAAAAATATGGGGTTTGTGGAGGGAGAAGCCCCTACAATCTGCTGGGCACCCTGGGGGGTGAACCTGAGGCTCAGACAGGTCCAGTAACTTGCCCAAGTCACACAGCTCAGAAGTGGCAGTAGGTTCCAGAGTCCAAGATATTTTCACTATGAAATGCTCCCTTCTGGACAGGAGACAAGACCAAAAAGGGATCTCTGGGGCTGGCCTGAATTCCTCTGTCCAGATAGTTATGAGGACAAAATGGGATGCTCAAAGGTGCTCTGGTTTGGTGGGCAAGAAGAGGCCCCTGTGTAAGGCAGACACAGCTGGGCAGGTATTCCCCTGATGTTCCAGACCCTGAGTAACCTGGGCTGCTCCCTTGGCCACTCACACAAGTTGTATCAAGCACTGGGCTAAGCCTTTTGGCACCCTGTGAACCAATGGAGGCACAGAGGGGTGAAGGAATACGCCAAGGTCACCAATAGATGGACCAGCAAGGACCGGGCACAGACTGCGTGGCCCTTTAAACCATCTGTCCACTCATCCCGTCCATCCCACCTAGGAGGCAGCTGGGTTGGTTCAGATACTGAGGCAGAGCCAGGCAGCCTTTGACTGTCAGGCAGCTCAGCCAATCAGGAAAGACCCCAGAAGCTACCTGGGCATTGCCTGGGGGAGAAGAAGCTGTCTGGAACTGGAACCTGGTGTGGGCGGCCTGAGGGCACAGTGGCCACGATACAGGACACAAGGTCTTTCTGCCCTGTGAGTATAGAAATTTCCACCTCACAGTCACAGTGGGGGTGAAGAACATTCTTTACTCTTGGCAGGATGTCAGCTCAGCTCAGGCTGGGAACACATTCAGGTCACCCCATAACAGGGTGTGGTGTCAACTTCATGGAACCCCACAACCACCACTAAACCCCAAGGAGACCCCAAACCCGGATTCAAAGGGGCTAGGTTTTATCCGGTTCCCATGCGGAGGTCTGAACCTTACCATCTCAATCATGAGCTAGAAACAAGGGTTGGTGTGGGCCAGAGGCCATATAGCTGCAGCACATGAACCAAATCCTGGCCCCCTAACTATTTTTTATGAGCTAAGAACAGATTTCACCTTTTGAAATAGGTGGGGAAAAGTAAAAAGATTGAGTAAGGCATAAAAGTGACATGGAATTCAAATTTCTGTGTCCATACGTAAAGTTGTATGGGCACACCGCCATGCCCACTAGCTGAAAACATTTACTATCTGGTCCTTGACAGAAGTTGTCTGTCAGCTCTGTAAGAGGCACCGAGGATGAAGAACTCTCCAAGATGTGGGATGTTGGGGGAAAGAGAAACAGGGAGCTAGCTGAGGGGCAGGAATGAACCGCTATACAGAGAGAAGATACAGAATCCTGGGACAAGCACTGCCTCTGTTGATGTGTGGCCACAGGGAAGGGACTTCCTGGGCTTCATTCTTCACCCCGGAGAGTGGGGCTCCTAATTACACCCCATCTTGTGAAGAAATAATGAGGTCAGCGCCTGGCGCAGTCAGGGTTCAGGGAGCCGGAGCTGGGGTTGGTGTCTTTCTCATTATCAGCAATTGGCTCAGTACTTGTAGAAGTACGAAGGGGTGAGCACTTTTTTTTTACGGATGAAATCAAGCAAAAAGAACGTCCCCCAATGTTATGCTTTCACAATTGTATATACTTTTTATAAACACTGCAGGGTCTGCACAAGTCTTCCTGTGTTAAAAAAACTAACAACACAAGGGAATGGTATGCAAGGACATCTTATGGGGAAATTCCAGAACGCTCACAGAGAGCTGTGTGAATAGTAGGACAGAGGTGCTGATTTTAAATTATACTCATAGCAGGTAAATTGACTATTTCCAAGCAACTCCAATTTAAACTGGCCAAAGATATCATGTTATGCCAAATCCATTTGTACAATGAAATTATTATAATAATATTTTAGTAGCTTCTACTCATCCTTTAGTACTCAGCTCAAACATCATTTTCCAGGAAATCTCCCACCCAGCCAGCCTTGTCACCACTGCCACCCCCTGACTCCCAGGACACATGCGGTAAAGCACTCCCACTCTGCTTCCTTTCAGTAGCATTGGCTGCTGCTCAGCTCCCTGAATAGGCTCTAGCCTCAGACTGCCTGGGTTTGAAAGCAGTTCTATCACCTCCTGGCTGTGTGACCCTGGAAAAGTGACTTAACCTCTCTGAGCCTCACTCTACTCACATTACCTATTGCTCAGATTTGTCTAGACATTAAATTAGACAATGTAGGTAAAGTACCTGGCACATGGTAGATTGTCAATAAATGGCAGTTACTATAACTCATCACGCTGTATAGTAATTTTCCACTGACTTGCCCAGCTCCTGGGTGGGCTGCAATATTTGGAAAGGGAGGACTGTGTGTTATTTATGAGAGCAAAGTGGGCTCCTAACAAATGTTGCCAAATGAAAGACTGGATGGATGGATAGATGGATGAATGGACAGACGGGTGGATGAATGGAGGGATAGACAGGTTAGTGAAGAGACAGACAGGTGGGTGAACAAATGAATGGACAGACAGATGGAGGGGCAAGGGGAGGGAAAAGGATTGCCACAAAGACCACCAGGGCATTCAAGGGCTCAGCCACCTGAAGCGAGTGAGATCCACTGGCCCAGTCAGCTGAGATTCAATTTTCGGGCCCCTTTATGTAGGGTGAGTACCCTGAGCCTGCTCTGAATGCCAGGACCTGCTGCCAAGTCTCCCTGACCTTCCCTGGGAGCCCACGGGTGCCGGGGGTGAGGTGAGGGAAGGCTGGCACCTTCGAGACAGCCCTTCTCTGTGTTGGGTCCCTCAGGAATTTGCACAGGTAGAGGAGGTGGCCTGGTTTGTCCCTCAGAGCCGCGTTTTCCCCAGTGGTTTCTTAGAATGTAGGCCCTAGGAGATTTTGCAGAAAAGACTCTGCTGTCACCATGTCTATGGAGCGCCAGGCTTCCCCTCAGAGGCCAGGCACATTAGACCATCCATATCCCGAGACGCCTAGCAATAAACACCTGAACGCTGCTGGTTGAGTCATTCCCAAACTTAATAGCTTTTAACACCACGTGGAACAAGTCTTAGGAAACGCCAAATCCAAGGCTTTCGAAGGTCCCTTCAGGGCCAGCACTTCAGGACTCTTAAGTGCTATAGAATCCAGAGAAGGAGAGTGAATGGCCCCTCCACCCACCCGTGGCTCAGATAGAATACGTGACAGCCATGCTCGGGTCCCCCCTCTCAGGCCCCTGTGTCTCCTCCAGTCTCCCCACCTCCTGGCCCATGGCTCACTGAGACCGGTGTGGCTTCCAGGCTGGTCACAACCCACCCCTGCCCTCACCCATGTGTCGTCCACACAGCAGGGAGGATGCTTTGAAAAACACAACCCAGACCCTGTCACTCCCCTATTACAAGCCTTGGTGATGTGGCTGATGACGTATCTGCTCTAAATACAGACCCCCTATGTAGCCACAGGGCCCGGCCTCGTTGGCCGCTCTGTCCTCTATGCTCATCATCCTTCCCCTTCACAGCCTCAGTGACCTCTGTCCTATTGTCCCAGTATACCAGGATACTACCCACATCAGGGCCTCTGCTCTAGCCATTTCTCTACCAGAAGCACCCTCGCCCCAATCCCCCTGCAGGCCTGTCTGAGAAGGCTGAGACCCCTCCTCCCAGGGGCCTTCCCTGAGCACCCATCTACACAGCCGCCCGCAACTCCAGTGCATGTTAGAATCACAGTGGGCCAGTGCCCAGTCCTCCTGCCAGACCAAGTCATCGGAATCTGTAGGAATAGGAGCAGCCAGGGTTGACATCTGGATCTGTCACACGGACCCTCACTGCCATTATCCTATTGTCCACTAGGGTGCCTGCATCCCTCACTAGAATGGAGGCTCTGTAAGCTGAGAGGCCATGCCTGTCTCCCTCACCCTGAGTCCCAGGCCCCGAACAGTGGCTCCTACGTAATGAATAGTCAGTATTTGTAGGAGAAGAAAAGGTTCTTAGAGGGGATGAGACAGACCCACTTTGGTTCTACAACTGGAGGTTTCTGGTCCTTGGAATGACATCACTGGCTTAGGGCAGGGATGGGTTGTTTTCCCCCAAGATAAGATTTTAATCTCCTTTGGTTCACAGGTGCTGTAGACTCCCTCCCTAGAAAGACGCACGCAGATGGGCAGGAGCATACTTCTATCCAGTTTTCGGGGTTCACACCTTAGAGAGCCCATCAGGGAGCTGGGGTCCCCTCTTCTCCCATCTTCTGAATGCTCCAGAGCACTTGTCCCAGTCTTGGTTGCACCCTGGAATTCTCTCAGAAGCTCTAAAAGCTGTGGATGTTCAGCCCGCACCGCCATAGATCTTGACGAATTGCTCTGGGGCACAGCTGGGCGGCAGGTGGTTCAGGCTCTCAGGAGGAGTCCTGTGTGCTGAGACCCAGTGCTGTAGCTCCTCCCTGGCACAGTAGGATGCAGCCAGGCTGGGACTGTCTGCTGCAGCAGCACCTGGCTGTGGAGAATCTGCCTGGCAGCCTAGTGTCTGGAAAACAGAGGCACATGAAGCTCCCTGTGCTCTGCTCCTTGCCTGCCTGAAGGTTCATTCTCCTTGGGCCATTGACCCCACAGCAACATCACTGTGCAAGAGAAGACCTATGTGATCACAGCATTTTGTGAGAAGCCCAGAGACAGCCAGAGAACACAGATGATACAGCTTGAGATGAACATGGAGCAGAAGACTTAGGGATTCCCAGTCCAGAGATCCTATCTACCCACAACCCCATCTGTCCCTGCACACCAAGGCTTCCCCCTGGGAGGGATAAGCAGCCCTGAATCAATCACCCCGCCCCCCATACACTGGGTGCAGGTGAGTCACCACCAGGCTAGTGCACAGTAGGGCTCACCCACGCTGCTGCCTGGCTCGCTCCCTCTCCCTCCTGGCCTGAGGGTGCTGCACCTGCCACATCTTGCTGGTTATGTGGCCTCTATCACTCCACTACTATCCCTCAGCTTTCCCATCTGTAAAATGAACTTAATGACAGGGTACAGTGGGGTTTACAGGAGTTAATATCTGTAAAGTGCCTGGCACCTGGTGTCAAATAAATGATAATGATCTGTAAGTTGTTTCCTGACCATGTCAGAAGTCCTCTGAGGCCTTACTTCAGCCTCCAGTTAGGCTCCAGGCCTGCAGGCCTCTGTGCCTGAGGATGACCACTGCTGCTACTGGATGAGGGACTGGGCCACCTAAGGAAGGAGGATCTCTACCCCCTACCCCTCCACCTGCCCCGTCTCTGGGCTGGGCCTCTTGGGCCTGCTTGAGGCTCAGAGGTCCAGCCAGTTTGGTGAGCCTGGCAACCGATCCCGTGGGAGCTCAATTGCTCAGCTGGGCAGAAAGCGAAGTGAGAAAGCCTGGCCTGGTCAGTCTGTTTTGGCTGCCAGCCCATCCACAGGCATCCACCTGCAAGCTAGTTCTTGGCCACTGGCTCTCTGGTTCTTTGGACTTTGTCCTGATCGCCTCTGGAAAGGGGCTGGGCGCAGACGGCTGAGTTTGTTTTCACATTTGACAGGTGCTGTGTTTCCTGAAACCCCAGCCGACTCCTCCCAATTCCTGGGAGCTGCCTCTTTGACCTCCCACTATCTTATTTTTTAATCTCTGGTCTTATTTTGCTGTTAAAACCAAAGGGGGAATAAAAAAGCTGTTACTCTAGGCAACCGGAGAATAGTGAGACAGTAAAGCAGGATCAGGGTCTCCAGAGTTTCCTTGAAGACCTCGCTTTGAATCTCAGCTCTGCTTCCTCTTGGCTGTCTGACCTCGAGCAAGGGAGTTGCTAAACCTCCCTGAGCCCTGATATCCTCACCTCTCACACCAAGATAGTAGTGGGACTTCTGCTCATAGGACCGTTGGAGGATTAACATAAGGCATAGAAAGAACTTTGGGGCACTGTCACCGCTCACGACACAAGTGAGCAGATCCTTCCACCAAGGGCCAGAAGAAACACACTCAGATCAGACCTTCCGAGGAATTGTAGGATTTTAGGCCCCAAAGTCCTCCCTGTTTATCTTAGAGATTGGGGAGCAGTCCCTGTCATATGACCCATAAACCACTGTGACAGGCTCTTACTCTCCTGAGGACCTTGAAACCCTGGAGCTGGGACTGATTCCTGACATTTGGGGGACAGAGGCCACCCTGACCAGACGGCAGCAGAGGAGGGCCGTCTGTATCACACCATTACCCAGGGTTTTACATTAAATAAATCTCTACAAACCCTTGAGAGACTATTAGTCTCATTTAGCAGGTGAAGAAACTGAGACTAAATTTCAGAGACTCGCCTAAGTCATGATTAAAATTCAGGTCTGACTGAGGCCCAAGCTAACTTCTTCCTAACCTGCTGCCTAAGTAAATAAGGTAGATGGTGAAGCACACCCACCTCACCCTTCTGCACCTCTGCCTGCTGCATGCCCCCCCCGCCCACCTACCCCAGCTCCCCATGATCTGACTCTTGGCTTCCTGTCAGGAAGAAAAAGACCAGCTCCACCAGTTGTGGCCAGGACATTCCTTCAGTTTGGCTGATGAGGCCAACAGATGTGGTTTTGCTTTGAAACAAGGGCAGTGAAATTGGAGGGCCTTTGGTTGACGAAGGAGGCCACTCTGATGAGAGGGTGCACAATGGGGAAGAGCAGATACTTAGAGAACTCCAGGTCTCCCATCCACCCCCATGCAGCCAAAAACTCAACTTGAGGCTAAGCCATAGCCTCTGACCTCTTGACTGTGTTTTCAGCAGGCTGCTTAGGTCCCGTGCAAACTCCACTCCCTCCCAATGCTGGATTCTAAGGCTCACACACTCAGATTCACACTGCCAAAAAGTCCTTTGATGTTACCTATTTCAGTCCCCATTTCTCAGATGAAGAGACTGAGGCCCAGAGAAGACAATGAACACCACTATCCTGGGGAGCGTGTACACCCAGTGTACATGTTGCGGGTAGGGAGGGGATTGGTTAAGACAGGCAGTGCTTTCTTACCTGTTTCACATCAGGATGAGTATAGAGAAGTACACTTATTTGTTCTGCACATTGGGAAGAAAAGACAGGACTACCTCTAGCCTGAGGTGACCATCCCAGGGCTCTGTCCCCCAAAGGTTGAGGAAATAACTATTTTAAGACACCTATAATCCATTTGGGCTCATCAGTTGGGAAGCTCTAATTTAGAGGGGTATTTAGGGACTATGTGAGAGGCTGCAAGAAGCCCCAGAATCCAGGGGATCTAATGATAGAACCTGGGTCCACAGGTGGGCACGCAGGAGTCAGCCACCTTTTGAGATCCTCTTCCAGCCCTATGGCTGGAGGCAGAAAAATGAACCAGATCATAGCATGGACTTTAGAGAGATCTGAACTCCAAACTCATTTCTCAGAGCTGTGTGACCTTTGGCAATTCGCCTACCCACACTGAACTTGGTGTTCTCATCTTGGTTTTTCCACAGGGAAGGAAGAATCAGCTTGCCAAACCCAAGGGTGTGAACATGATAGAGGCAGGACTCTGGAAAGAAGTCCTCTCAGGACCCGTAGCAAGGAGGTTGCATAGAAGTCGTCCCTTGAAGTGTGGGGCAGACACAGGAAGGTCACGACCACCCATGAACTTGAAATGGACGTCAGACAGAGCAAAGACTGAATAACAAAATGTACATTTACGAAAGCACCTACCACGTTGCTTTGCTGATCTTGTTTAATCCCCAAACTCCAAGCAGGACCACTGTGGCTCAGGAGACAGTGGCACAGCTGAAGTTTGACTCTGGAGTCCACTGCCCTACCCGATTTGTGATGCTACCTCTCACCACCACAGTGTTCTCAGGGGAAAGGGTGGTCAATGAAGCCAGGTGTTAAAGGGGCAATGCCCAGGTCCCAGGCCCATGGAATCAGCGCCTCTGGGGTGAAGCCATGCATCTGCAAACACACCACATTTCAGAATTCTCACCCTCCACTAGCCAACTACTAAGGAGACAGACACTAAGGGCCATGCTGAAACAGCAGGACATGAAACCAGGCCTAGCCTCAAAGGCGAGAGCACACCTTCCCTCCAGAATAGACAGCTCACGAGTCCAGAGGGTCTGCCCTGCCAGGGGGGTCCCAAGTGGCCATTCTCTGCTCAGGGTTTTGGTCCTAAGCCACTGCCCAAAGCAGTTCGGCAAATTTCCACTCCAGGATGGCCCAAGGCTGACCAGAGGAAATGAATGACTCCAACCCACCCCTGCCCCGAGGGAGTGCCCAGCCTGGAGGGGCACAGATACGAAAATAAGCAAGGACACACCAACATAATCACAAGGCAGCACGGTGATGCCACCTCCCCTGGAGCCTGCCCTCTGAGGGAGAAGACAGGCTCTTTGGAACATTCTCCAGTATTTAACAATAACAAAAGTAAACTCTTTTGCAAGGTAACCACTTCCCAGATATTGTGCTAAGCTCTGCATGAGGCTCAGTTTATCCTTGCACAGATCCTAGGAGTTAAGCACTGCTTTTAACCCCATTGTATAGCTGAAGAAACTGGGACTCAAGGTAGTACAGGGACTTGCCCAGGGTCACACGGCTGGTAGAGCAGGGAACTGAGCCCTCAACAGCTCGGCCCATGATTTCCTGTCAGGCTACACTGCCTGCAGAAAGTTATAAATGATAGGTAAGGCCAGGAGTGGTGGTTTATGCCTATAATCCTAGCACTCTGGGAGGCTGAGACAGCTGGATTGCTTGAGCTCAGGAGTTCGAGACCAGCCTCAGCAAGAGCAAGACCTATCTCTAGTAAAAATAGAAAAATTAGCCAGCTGTTGTGGTGGGAACTTGTAGTCCTAGCTACTCTGGAAGGTGAGGCATGAGAATCATTTGAGCCCAAGAGTTTGAGGTTGCTGTGAGCTACGATGGCACCATAGCACTCGATGCCAAAAAAAAAAAAAAAAAAGTGATAGGTAATTGAAATAACTCCACCAAGGCCCAGCGTAGATTAATTGGGTTTTATAGCTCAGCTTCCAAACTCAACGGAGACACTGGTATTGCACTGACTGGGCACCAGTGGTCAACTTGCACACTCATCCTAGAGTTGAGCCAGCTGGGGGCAGGTGGCTAATAAAAGGGTGTGGGCCCTAAGCTGGGAGATTAGGTAGAGACCTGGGGACTCTAATCAGGAATACTACATGGCAGCAGGCAGTCCCTTCAGTCACATCATACCCTCCCCAGGCACTGAGCTCGGCAGCTGCAATGCCACCTCCTCCAAGTAGCCCTCCCAGAACACTCTCCTGCTCAGACCCTTAGAGGGCACCATGTGGAAGCCCTAATTACCTGGGCATGAGAATTTAAGGTGGGCATCAGACAGGAGGAAGCTCTGTCTACCTCATTCTGTCACTTAACTTTTCTGAGCCTCACTCATTCCTTAGTCTATACAATAGGCTAGTACTTCCTGCCTCCCAAGACTAGAGTCTCAGCACTTTCCCAGGCCGAAGAGCCATTTGGGCTTTAGGAGTATTTGATGGACAGAGAGAGAGGTGAGTGAGACACAGGAAAGGCAAAGTGCTCGGACTCTCTCCGCAGACCCTGGGGTGAAAGCACAGAGAGGTGTGGATGGGAGACAAGGGTCCTCCTGGACAGAAGCCAGCCAGAGGCAGCCCAGCCCAGGGAGGAGGAGAGGGCCGTGCTCTCTGGACCCTCAACCGTCTCCTTCCTTCTCCTCCCTCTCCTGTCTCTTCCCTTCCTGGAGGTTTCTCCGTCTCAGTCTATGCTTCGCCAGGGCCTTCCCCTCTGCCTGTCTGTCCCTATTTCTGCTGTTATCTTTCTAAGTTTCTCCCTTTAACATCCAGAGTACCCAGGGCGACCTCACCAGAATGCAGGCCACAGGCCTCAGGCCCCAGCCCAGGCAGCCCTGCCCACAACAGGAGCCCCGCTCTGTGAGGAGTGACCTGGGAAATCCATTTCCACAGTCAACTTCAGGGATCTGGGCCCTGGGAAGACAGAATGAAGGGCTGTGCCTCCCACTCAATGGGCCCCCGGTTCCCAAGCAGAGCAACAGCTATTCAACCAGCCTAGACACTTGGCGGCTCCAGCAGGAAAGCTGGAAACAAAAGGAAACCAGAAGACCTGCCAGGCTCCCTCCCTAGGCTCCCAGGTCTCTCTGGGATCGCTGAGTGGCCTGGGCAGCTTCTAGGCCCCTCCAGGTGGGCTCAGCCAGGTGTGTCATGATCTGTCAACCTGCCAGGGCTTGAAGAGATGGTCTGGCTTGACTGGCAGGGTGGTGGGGAGGTCCAGAAGTGACAGTGAGACAGCCAGAGAGAGGGAGAGAGAGAGAAACAGAGAGACTCTCAGGTGAAGGGGCCCCCCCTTTATCCAAAGGGCCAACCTGTGGACCCTCAGGCCCTCTCTGGTCTCCACGGGGAAGTCCAGGCCAGAAGTCCCAGCCAGCTGATCCAGGCAGGCCCCACCCTTGCAGTAGCTGGGCCCCCTCCCAAGTTGCCTGGCTTGTTCCCCTTCACCCTGTCTGGTGAGCTCTGCCTCCCCTGTGGCCTCCTTGGGGGACCAGCCCATTCCCTGGTTCTTACTTCCCAGCCCTACCCCACTAGCCATCAGTAGGCTCCTCCCATTAGTAGTTCTCCTCAGCCTTGGCCTCCCCAGATTCCAGATGCCCATCCCCACTGAGATTCCTGAGCAGGCTGCTGGCTGGGTCTTTATCTCCAGAAGGGTTGCTGGAGTGCTAAGAGCTAGCCACTCAGGATCCCCTAGGCAATCTAAAGCAGGGAGAAGGGACTTGACCTCGGCCAATGACAGCTAAGTCAAAATCAGCACCCGGGTTCCAAACAGCCCCATGAAATCCCCTCTACCCGAGCCCTGGGGGCCCTGGGGAGGAAGAAAGAAAACCCGGACAACTCTACCTTGTAATCACTCCCCTTCCCTAACCCTCATCTTATCCATCTGTGTAGTGGGGACAGTCCCTATGCCAACTCCTGACAGAACCTGGAAACCTGGGACCCTCCCCTGGGTCTTGGCGACCTCACACTCTGTTAACCTCTCCTCATAGGGGCACACCTACTTCCTACTCCTGACATGCCTCTGGGAAGCAAAGTTTAGGCAGGAATCTGAGCAACCACCGGAGCTGGGGGTAGGCAGAGAGGGTAGTTGAGTCCCGGCTGTGGGCCTTAGGCAAGTTCCTTTTCCTCTCTGGGGTAATGATAGTTCATCCCATCTTAGAGGGAGGCACGAGGTGTGAGGAGTGACCTGCCCGGCACAATAACAGGAAGAGTGGTGATTATCATCACTGTGGGAAGGTCTGGGCCACAGGGAGTTGGGAAGAGAGGGTGCACAGAAGTACATACACACAGAGCAAAATGGAAAGGAAAGGTTATAGGCACTCTAGGAAGGGGCCTGGGTCCCCAGGGGCCAAGCAGGGACATAGGGTGACACCGCCGTGGTCTCAGATAGTCAGACTGGCTCCATGCCTCACTTCTTGCAAGGAGAAAGGAACGAAGAGAGATCCTGCTTCTTCTGGATGACCGAGAAAGCCTGACCCAGAGCCAAGGTCACACAGGCCTGGTGAGCCTCCTGGGGTCCAGGGGAAAAGGGGACTATTTGTTTTTCAGGAGGAAACTGTGTATGTAAATGGGCAGTCACTGGCCTAACTCAAGGCTCCTGGGAGGCAGCCCTCTGATCACCTTGGTCCCATCTCTGGTCTCCTGTTGGCTGCCCATGTGTGATTCTGGAGATATGAGTATCCCCCTTCCACATATCTGGAAAGTGAGGTCAGGGAGCTTGGTGCTGTGCCCAGTCAGGGTGACAACCTAGAACTGACAAAGCCTGATTAAAAACCTGAATGTTTACAGCTGATTCCTTCCCTCTGGCCAATCCTTGCCCCATTATCAGTCTAGAACACCCCCCACCTAGAGCAGATATAGTTCAGGCCTTGACCCAGGCCTCAAGTGGATGGAGGCAGACAGCAACTGAAGCCTCCTGCAGGGAAGTGGGGCAGGAGGGACATTTCTCCAGTGCCCTGAGTCCACCAGACACCACCAGCACTAGGTGTCCTCACTGCCTGCCACAAACATCACAAGTGGTCAATGAAAAGTCCTGCCAGTAGCTTTCTTATTTTGGGAAGAAGGAAGCCAGAGTTCAGAAAAGATAAGTGACTTGCTCAAGGTCACAGAAGTGACAGTCACAGGTCTGAGGCTGGCACATTCCCAGCATGCACGGACTCTGTTACCCTGAGCCCTACCAGGCCTGGCAGGGGCTTGGACCCAGCCACAATGCCACAGCCTCTACTCTCAGACATAATTGGGAAGAAAACCAAACTGGTTAACCAGGTCATCTCTGGACCCAAAGCTGAGACAGCCAAATTGGCTTGACTAGAAAACCACGGCTTCCCGAGGGAAGAACGTAGCTGAAGCCAGGCCTGGAAGAATGAGGAAGACTCAAGTCAGGAGATGGGAGGAGGTGATGGCATTCAGACCTACAGTCCCCAGGTACCAAGATGAGGGAGACTGGAAAATTCTGCATGGTACATTTTAGAGAACAGCATGGTCCCTGAGAGAAGCTGAAGTGAGAGGAACTGGACCCCTCCAGTCCTGGACTGGACGCCTCTCCCCCACCCCAGGGTCCTCAAATGCAAGATCTGGGCAGTAGCTAGTGACAGGGACAGCCTGGGCCACCCTGTCTTCCCTCCCCATAGGTTCCTGGCCCATAATGAAGACCCTGGTCAGCTTTCCTGGGGTCTTGTCCACTTGTACCCTGTAACTACCAGCTCACTAAGAGCCCTTGGGATCCTTAATCTTAAGTCTGAGAATAGAAAAGAGTACAGAGTCCTCCCTCCTTAAGGCCAGGTGCTGGATGGGAAGCAAAGACAACACAAGTTCAAGTCCTAGCCTGAGCACCTCCTTCACTGTTGGCTCCTGGGCAACTCACTTACTGCCCTTTCATCATCTGCGAAAATGCGTTTAGTAATAACACCCTCCCTGCTTATTTCACAGGGTGCTGGAGGGCTGGAGGGAATAAGTACGTGAGAAAGTTCCCACTGCCAACAGCTATAAAGCATAAGGGATCATTATGAGAATGAGGACTCAGAAGCCCCAAGAGAGGGCATGACTTGCCCAAGGTCACACAACCAGACAGCAGCAGAGCAGGATTTGAACTGGGTCTCCTGATAACTAGGCCAAGGCCCTCCCACTGTGAGATCATTCATCCCAGAAGAGCTCTGCCCCTCAGGCTGACCCTCTTTGCATGGATGCCACGTGGGACAGACGCTGCCTTCCCCACATCCCAGCTCCCTCCTGTTCAGGATCTGCTGCCACCCCAGCCCAGGCCCAGCTGTGGAGAGCAGGATTAAAAGTCCAGCTCTGTGACCTTGGGCAAGTTGTTTCAGCTCCTGGACCCTTAGTTTCCTCATCTGTAAAATGGGGATTGATGATAACCTCCGCCAGGGAAAGCTGCAAAGGGCCCAGGGCAGGACCTGGCGTATATATTAGATGTTCAACAGATGATGGTTCACTCCTTTCCCTCTGCTGTGCCCGCCAGCTAGAGCCCAGACTTGGCAGGACAAAGTTTCTGGCTTCCCAGAAAACCTGCCCAGACCTATAACCAGGAACTTAAACTGGCTGGGGAACACAAGACCTGGGAAGATCACGTTACTGAATAGTTAGTAGGAGGATAAGAAGTAGATCAAGACCTTGGCTCAGAGGAGGTGTAGGGGAAACTGCCCTCACCAGCCCCTCACTGGGGGCAGGTGCAGTCACCTCTGGTTCCACACTAGACCTGCACGGGAGACGTCAGTGTGGAGTGCAAGTGTGGGGGTGTGGATGCAGGTGACAGGGCCAGTTTCCAGTATTAGAGCTCTTGCCAGCTTGCAGGGAGGGCATCCTTGGGCATAGCAGGTCACCTGTCAGAGCTGGTTCTCCTTTCTGTAAAATGGGGATTGGTGATAATTATTTTGCCCTCCTGCACATGAAGTTCCCAATATACACAAAGCACATGTTAGAGATGATACGGGGTGGGGCGATAGGTTGTGGGGAGGAAGGTGGGTTCAGGCCTCACGGGATGAGCCTGTATTAAACAGGGCAATGTCCCTCCTATCAGCAACATCTGGGGCTGAAACTCACCACAAAGCCCTACCCTGTCCCATCCCAAAGTGTGGTCCTGGGCCAGCAGCTACGGTGTCTCCTGGGAACATGTTAGAAACGCACAATCTCAGGCTGCACCCCAGACCAACAGAACCAGAAGCTCTGGGGTGGGGTCTGGTGATCTGGGCTTTAAGAAACCCTCTAAGTGTCAGTTTGAGAACCGCTTGCACAACCCACCTCCAATTCCATAGAAACTTCCCCCCACCAGCTCATGTTCCTTCTCCCTGGTTTCCAGAAGGCTGTTGGGGAAGAAGGAGTCACTGTGGGGAGAGGTCATTAAATAGTAAAGAGAGCCCATGATTAGTTAATGACACTGTAGGCTCCCAGAGAGGAGAGGGGAAGGGGTCAAAAGTCAGACTGTAATTGAAGAGAAAAACCTCCCCCACATCTGTCTGTCTATCTCTCTCCATTTCCATTTATCTCTTTTATGGACACACACTCTAAAAACCTGCTCCCTTCCTTCTAAGGGTTTGCCACATAGCACAAGGGAAAGATAGCACCCCTCCCCTGCAGTGGGGCTGGAGCTAAATTGGGGGCTATGTTATGGTGGGAGATTCTGGTCCTCAGACCTTGAGTTTAAAACCTACCAAACTGGAAAGCCACTTCTAGGAAATCACTCTTGGAGCTCATTTGACTTGAATACAAAATATGTACATGGATAAAGTGATTACTAGAGCAATGTGGATACTAACGAAAAATTCCAGGGGCCTAAACATGCAATAGCAGGGAAATGCTTACCCAGGTCACAGTAGATTCATGGGGTGCAATACTGCAAGCTGAGAAATGCACTGTGGAAGTGCATTCAATCACACAGAGAAACCCTCCCTGTGCAAAGTTAAGCCAAAAGTGGCAGCACAGGAAGTGGTTCATATGCTATAATCCCAATCTTGTAAGTGTGCACTTATTTTTAAAGGCCCAAACACCAAACTGTTCACTGTGGTTATCTCTGAGTAGTTATTTCCTCTTGCACATCTGTTCCTTACCCTCCATTTTTTCCACAGAAATTCTTTTTTCAATGATCAGAAAGCTTAATGGGATTTTTTAGTGGCTATTTGGTTTGGATGGAGATGCAGCTGTCTACAAATATCTCTTTCTTGTGTAGGAATTGCTGACCTGGGGTCCCCTGCTATAAAATTTGGTCCCTCCGGGGACTATCTACATTCTAAATGGTCTCACCTAGCACGATCAGGATCAACAAGCAGAAGCTGAGGTAGTGTGGGCTTGACCAAATTCTAGGCCACATTTTCTAAGAGTCAGTCCTATCCAGAGATGAAAGATCATGAGCTCTCCAAGCCTTGATGTGTGTAAGAAAAGGCTGAATGTTGTCCACTGGGTCAGACTGGGTAGGTAGGTTGATTCAATGAACTATAGAATTGCTCACAACACCAAAATCCCGGGACTCTAGACACAAGCTCCCAACTTTTGCCGTATCTCTATGTCATGTACACCCAGGTCTAGGCTGGGCTCTGAGAGTCTGATTTGAGACCAAGATCACAGAAGCCTAATGCCCCTGCTGATCCCAGAGGTCCAAGCAGCCTTGAAAAGCTCCCTTACTTGGCTCGGCGCCTGTGGCTCAATGGGCTAAGGCGCCAGCCATGTACACCTGAGCTGGTGGGTTCGAATCCAGCCTGGGCCCACCAAACAACAATGACAGCCACAACCAAAAAAAAAGGAAAGCTCCCTTACTCTAGGTCAAGGACCTCGGCCTTTGGAGAGGAGTACTCGCTGTCATTTCCTCCAAAGGAGTGGCAGGAGCAGCTTTCATTTATCATCATCACTCTCATCAGCCTCTGGCTTTTATTGAGGGTACACTCTTCTCTGGCCTGCCACTAAGCATTTTACCAGCATTATGTTATCTAATCCTCACAAAACCCACGAGAGGTTGAGAAACTTGCCCAGGGGTGAGCAAACACTGCAGGGCAGAGCTGGCCAAAACTTAGGTCTGGCCAATATCCATGCCTCGGGGGCCAGAAGAACCTCCAAGCTGTAGACACAACCCCAGCGGTTCCCTGCTTGCAACTTGCAGGAAACCCCAGGGACTGTTGATGTGCACAAAGTTTGAAAACCATGGTACCATGCTATCCTGTCTCCTGGAAAAAGAGAAGCCTGCTGCTTGACCCTACCAAGAGACGGTGTGAAGCAGAGAGTAAGGGGTTGAAGGCTTTTGAATAAATATTAGGGGCCTTGTGCTAGAGGAGATGACACATCCTCCCTGCTCCACTCTACCACTGGGTGTTCAGAGAGGCCAGGGGCCAGGGAAGTGAACTGCCTATATGACCAAAGGTGATCAAAGGCCTAGACCTCCACTTCCTGTATGATCTCAGACAAATCAATCCTCCCTCACAAGTTTCTTTTTCCTCTATATACCTGACATCTCATAGGTCCCATTGCAACAGCACTATAATATTCCATCTCCTAAGACAGTGAGTGGGAGATGATTTTCCAATTGTAGCTGTGTAATTATTGTTATTGTTATCAGCAACGAGTTAACATTTACCCAGTGCTTACCGCATACCAGGTATCGTTGGAAAGGCCTGTACGCGTGTATGAGCAGGAACACATATTCCCCTCTTCCTTTGTTTCTCTGCCAATGGACCTCTACTGGGGAAACACCTCAGGCCTTACTCCGCCCCTCTTCTACACTCTACACCCAGCAGTCCGGAGCGGCTTATCTGATTGGTTCGTCTTGGAGACATACAGGGCGTGTTCGACTGAACCCCGCCCCTTGCCGTGCCAAGTCACCTGCAGGCAGCTTTCCACCTGAACTACTTTCCGTTCCTGCCACCCAGACCTGCTTGCTGGGAGGCTGGCTCCTGCCCAGCACTGCCTGTGGCTGGACCGATAAACGCTGTCAGTTACAGTGTAGACGGTTGGCAAATCCTGTGAGTCCCGGATCTAAAGCCACAACATTCCCTGGTCAGTTTCCTTTTGGAGCTCCTTCTTCCATGTGGGTAGCTCATTTAATCCTCACGGCAGCCCCTGCCTCCTGTATTATTATCCCTATTTTACAGATGAGGAAACTGAGGCTCAGAAAGTTTACTAAGCAGATTGAGCTCAACTACTATTGGAAAGCTTTCTAACCACCACCTAGCATGTAGGGCGTGTCTACCGCATGGAAAGCCGGATTACACTCTCCATATCTGTCTCTTGTCTACCAAGCTGTGAGGCTTGTGTCCAAAGACACTCCCTTCAAGTCTTTTGAAGCTTGATATTCACTTCAAACCAACACCCCACCCCACCTTTGAAAAAATGTGAAAAAATATGATGTATTCACAACAAAACCTCAATGTGATCTCAAGTTCATGTCATACATTTTATTTAAATATGTATGGTAAAATTTTTATAGCTTATATGAGTGTGTTTTTTTCTGGAGCATAAATATAATACAGGCTCACTGCCAAAGATTCAGAAAATAGGAAAAAGTAGAGAGATAATAAAGGTCTGTAATCTAATCCATATAATTATATATTGCAACCTGTATATTTACATATATTCATCTACATTCTGGCTTTGTTGAGTAGAGTCCTCTGGGAGCTAGTTAGTGTCTGCAACTGCTGGGGTCTGCCCACCTTCTTTCTCAGGCTGTCTCCATGTAGGATGGGCTAGGGTCCCAGGAATCTGTTCACTGAATAAAACCCTGTAGCTGCCCACAATGGCATCACATGTACCTCACTCACCAAAGCTAAGCATGGCAAGTGCAGGATAATAGTTACAGTTTTGTAGCCCAAGAAGGGCTGTAACTTACTAAAACTCACATGATAAAGGATGAGCTAGGAGCAAAGTCTAGGTCCCCTGACTTCCATAATTAAGCTATTCACCAGGCACTCCTGTCTCCCAAAGACTTATATCTTGCATCTTATTAAGAAAACTACCCAAATCAGCAGAAATATACATAGCACTTACTACAAGCCAAGCCCTATCTTAAATACTTTCTAAATATCCTAAATGTTCTCAAACAACCCTAGGAGGTAAGTACTATAATGGTCTCCATTTAACAGATGCTGAAACTGATGCACAGAGGAGTTAAGACACTTGCACAAAGTCACACTCAGCTGGTAAGAAGCAGAGGTAGGAGTTATCCTCAGACACTTTGGTTCCAGAGTCTATGGTCTTGCTTGGGGTTTCTTCTCTACTTCCCTGAACGTAAGCCCAGCTGGGAGCCCAGGCAGGCTTCTGGAGTACTTGCTGACTAAGATGAAGGAAACTAGCCCAGAGGTCACCTCCCTGGCCAAGATCACTCTGCATCTTCATGGCAGACCAGGATTTCAACTCAGGCTTCCTAGTGTTCAGCCTCCAGCACTTTGTCCACTTCATCACATCAGCCCTAATTGCCTAGGCCCAGAATTCTGAAAATTCCCATGTCAATCACCCTTCAACATAGCAGAGAAAGTCAAGGGTGGAGCCCAAAGAAAGGGCAGAAGCCTCCACTGCAGGGCAAGAAGTTGGAGGGGCAAGTAGTGCTTTCCAGCGCTGCCCACCAGGAGGTCTGCATGGATGATGTTCGAGATGGATTTTCTTACTGGTACCAGCCCCTTTCCCAGTGCCCAGAGGGTTCTGGCACCTTCCACAGATAACTGCTGACTTGAATGTCCCTTGCCTGGCTTAGAGTTCACTGAAGGCCAGAGGAGACCCTTACTGGGCTAGAGGAAATAGAGCAGTTCCTCTCCCAGGACAGTAAAGGTCAGACCTCACAAGGGAAGCAGAAGCTCCAACTAAAGTGACCCCAAACCACGCAGCCCATTTCCATTTCCCTGGATCCAAATTCCAGGAGTGGGGTGGACAGGCTCACAGGGGGCCTGGCTCCACCTCTGCCAAGGAGTCACTGATATCTGGCACCTAGTGGGATCCTGCTGCCCTTCCCCCTGGGAGACTCAGGTACTCATTCAGCCATCGTATTCCCTAGTGCCTGCTGTGTGCCAAGCCATGTGCCAGGAATTAAAGATACAGAGATAGAGGGGCAGCACTTGCCCAGCAGGGTTCATGGAAACAGTTTGTATACTACAAAACAGAAGGACCAAAGAGCAAGGTGCTCGCTCAGAGTAGACAGGCATAGGGGAGAGGGTGTAGGGAGCGGAGGGGGCCTGCAAAAAATCATTCAGCCTTCAATGAGCAGCTCTACTTCCCTTCAGAAAGCTTAAGTCACAGTGAGGAGAGCCCGCCATCCTCTGGAAGAGCCAGGGAACACCAAGTGGCCAGAAATGACGATTGTCTTGGGGCACGTACACATCGTTGGAGAGGCACAACAGGCCTGTACAGAAGGCAGGAGCTCTGGGAATGTCCATAGGAGCCTGAAAAGTAGCCTGGCACAGGCCTTGAAAGACCAGCCAAAGAAGACAATGATGGCTTTCAATTATTGTGCTGGGTATAAAAGTGCTAAGTGTTTCACATGTACTTTTTTTGTTTTCTCTTCATGCCACCCTATGAAGCAGTTACCATTATCAACCCCATTTACAGATTCCAAAACTGAGATTCATAGCTAGAAATTGGCAGGGTCAGAATTCCAACACTAAGGTCCAGTGCTTAATCTCAGAGTAGGCAGAAGGTAGGTACAGGTGGAGAACAAGAAGAGCAGGTAGGTGGGGCCAAGTACCATCTGAAAAGGTTGCAGAGCTCCCCTGTGTATGAGGGTATACATTGTGTTGGGTACATTCACACACACGCCCTACTTTATAAAGGTCCCAGAAGCCCTTGAGAGTTTCCCATTAGCAGATTAGGGAAAGAAATCCAGAGAGGAGAAGGAACGTGTCTAAAGTCTCACAGAACATGAACAGCAGAGTTGGAAGAAACCCCAAGGACCAGAATGCAGGCCTCAGCTGCCTCTTCATGTCAGCACAGAGTGAATCAGCTGCTTTTAGGAAAACCATGGTGGAGGGGGATCCCGGGGGTGAGTCAGGAACACGCAGCCCCTGAGAGGCAGCAACTGGGGCTGTTACTGAGCCCAGGGTCTGTGGTTGGCTCCTACTTCACAGGGCAGTGCCAGGAGCAAGAAGAGGTGAGCAGCACCTCCCACACCACTGGACCATGTTTACCTCTGGGCTTTCCTCCCAGCCCCTCAGCTCCAAGCTTATAGGAGGGGAAGCTGGTGGGCAGGGCAGTTCCTGCTGAGATTAAACCCCTCCATCCACACCCCTGTCCTGCTGCACAAAGGGGCCCAGGGCAGGCAACCCTGGCTCTTCCCTCCCCTTCCATCTCACACAGAGCCAACTCCTGTCCGTTTGATGCTCTTGATTAAATCATAACCGCCCCTCTCTGAGCTTCCCATGGGGCAGAGGAAGTGGGTATAACGGTTTGGAGCAGGGGGGCAAGTTAAAATGGGGGGTTTACTCCAAATCCAAAGGAACACTCAGGGCTTGAGTCTGCTCAGCCGTGTGCCAGGAGGAACTGTCTGGTCCTCAGGGGAACAGGGCTTAGGGCCCCAGAGTAAAGGGGAATGGCCAGTGGGGGCTTCCAGGTCTCAAGAGAGAAGGGGCTGCCCCACATGGTAGAAACTTCAGTGGAACTCAAAGGAACCAGAATGCCACCCCCCCACATTGTGGGAAACTTGTGCCTGACTGGCTGCCTGCCACCAGAGATAGCACATGGCTAACCTCTCACCCCTGTCCTCCCTGGGCTGGGCAGGAAGGCGCTTCTCTCTAACCACCCCACTCCCAAACCTACTGGCTGGCCCAGGCTCCTGCCACTGGGCACAGATGCACGCCCCCGGCCCTTCTTGGGTGGGTCCTCTCTACCCTCTGAAGCACTCATCACCTTCCCCAGTGCCCCCCTTACCTAATATAGCCACCTTCCTCAGCCCCTACTGTGTACCATGTACCAGGGGCTAGACAGGATAAAGGAAGGAAAAGCAGTCTGGAATATCCCCTCCCATCCCTCTGATGATGCCTTTGTTATCTCCATGGCTGGTGCCCCTTCCTTCATTCCCAGTGGCAGACATCCCCAAAACCAAAACTGTTTAGACTCTTTCTTCCCTGTCATCACAGCCACTGGTTCATTATCACTACTGATCCTCCTCCCAGCACATCTGGCACAGACCACCTTTTCTGAAGTTGGATCACGTCCCTGCTTAAAGACCTTCAGGGGTTCCCACTTCCTATAAATCAAATCCAAACTTCTTACCTGGGCATTCAAGTCCCTCCATGAGTTAATCGCACCTGCTACTCCCACTACACATCGCTGCAGTCCCAATACCAGCCAGACGGCTCAACCCTATGGTTTCTCAAGTTTCCCTAAGCAGGCTGTCCTTTCTGCCTTTGCCTAGGCATTTTCCTCTGCCCAAAATACCATATTCATACTAGCTGCCACAACCCTCCAATTGGTAAGGCCCTGAAGACTGCTCTAATCCTTTCCTCATTTATCTTCTTTCAGAGTCACTAGTATCCTTGCCTAAGCCTCTTCACAGAAGGAAAGCAACCTGAGGGTGCAGGCTTTGTATGGTCACTTGTCATTCATCATGTAGGGTGGGGGTGGTGCTGGGGAGGGCTTTCCATGAAGGCTTATTGGGTCAGCACTGTTAGAATGAACATCTCCTCCTCCTCACCACAGGTACCACCTACCCGGCCCTCTCCCTCCATACTGTACCAAATTCTAATCTTATGCCACGCAAAAGCTCAGAAAGTCTGTGGCACTATGCTGATGTAAGCCAAACCAGGACTTGGGAATTCAAACAGAAAGTCTTGCTTAAGTCTCATCAGCTGTAGGAAGAGCTGCTTATCTCCTTATCTCTCCCCACCCCTGGTTTCTCAAGTGTCTCTCCTTTTCTGAACACTTCCCCTATACACACACACACACAGAGTCTCCTTCACATACTGAGCCTCCAATCAGACTCTGTCCCATAGTATTTTCCAGCTAGTTCCACTGTGTATAGCTTATCTGTTTTTGCCCTTCGCCCTGAAGATGCAGGGAGCCCACGTGCAGCACCCTAAGTGTTTTTGGATGCCTGGCCTGCTCAAACAGACAACAGGTACCCATACTGCCTGTCACCCCTACCCCTAGCCAATAGCTGGGTTCCAGCCACCAGGGCAGCACCGACCCATCTGTCCCAGAGTCCTGGGTGAGAATGATCCTCTCCAGCAGGGACAGGGTGGGCCTAGGGGAGCCCCCATTGTCAGCAACTGAGGAAGTGGGCAGAGCCAGGTCTGGCACTTCACCTCTGCATCCTTTAGCTCTGTCTGGTATATAGTAGGTACTCAGTAAACAGCTTTTGGCTTTATTTAATTGAACACTCATAATCTCATGCAATATTACAGAAAACTCAGCCACTCTCAGCCCCAGGTGACGCACTGCCCAAACCTCAAAGAGTGATGTTTCTGGCAGGTGGCAATTTCTGGCTCTCACAAGGTCAGGGAGCTGCAGCCAGCCCCAGCTCTCCATCCCCTGCCCCCCAAATGGGCTTATTCCCTGGCAGGAAGCCAGCCCCATCACCTGCTGATCCACGTCAGGGCAGCTGTCACACAGTGAAATCTTGCCGGGTCCCCAGTGCTTGCCAAGCACCATATACACATTATTCTACTTAGTGCTTGCTACTATTGTTGGATAATGTCATTACCCCCATTTTATAGATAAGGAAACTGAAGTTTGGAAGGGCAGTAGAACCTAAGTCATTTTGGTCCCCAAACCCCAAGTCTTTGACCACTGAACTAGGCTGCGCATCTACTGGGGTACCACAGCCACCAGGGACGGAACCCTCCAGCCCATAAAACTAACCCTGGGTCTGCCCGGGGCTTGACCCTGGGCCCAAGGTTTGGTGTTCTCCCTTTCTTTTTCCCCTTCACCAGGATAAGAACTATGCCCCAGTTCCCACCCCTCCACCCCAGCCTCTTGGGCCACCTCACCTGGAAAAGCCCACTGAGTTTCCAACTTGATCTTTTAGAGGCCTTGACTAGTTGAGCTATCAGAATTGGTGAGAGGCGGGGATCAAGGGAGAGCAGAAACTTCCCTGCATTGAGCTTCCCTTCCTGAAGACTTGAGGGCTCGAGCCCCATCTGAGAAACCAGTGGGCCCTTTAAAGATATTCGTTTCTCTCAGTCCCATTCTGCAAGGAGAGGAGTTAGGCAGCATGAATACCTGTGGCTGAACTGTAGCCCTCTGTCACCTGCCAGGCCTCACCCTCTGGGGCTTTAGTCAGAAAGGGCCATGGTCGCTTGGAGTTCACCTGACTCAACTTCCTCCTCCTGGAACCAGGGAGGCTCTAGCCAGGTGAGGATACGGACCCGGGTCACACAGCTGGTGCATTAGGGAGTCGCTGAACTGGGGGTTCAGGACTCAGAGGCTAACGTTCCTTCTCCCCACCAGCAGCCCCGACCTGTCACTCACTGTGTCCGAGAAAGCTGGCAGAGCTAGCTGCGGAAGTGGGGGCACAACCCAACTTTCTTTCTGGTAGCCCCGTGGGCTTCCCCCGAGCCCCGATCCCCGGCCCCTCTTCTTACCAGTTGGTTCTGTTTTCGCTCCGCGCTGCAAACCCTGAGCCTCCTTCTCGCTCCCCAGTCAGAGTCGACTGCGCAGCGCTTGGCTGGGTCACTCCACAGTCCCCCTCCCGGACGCCGTCGGGGAACGCAGCGGCCACGGCCAGGCCCCGCCCCCCAGAGGACACGCCCCCTCGGCAGCCCTGATGTCCGGCCCTCCGACCCACCCCCATCCTTCTGGGAGGGCACTTAGCGCCCGGCCAGACAAGCCCCACCCACGAAGGCCTCCTGCTCTAGCCGGCCAGCCCCACCTCCAGACCCTGCAGGAGGTGAGACCCCGCCCCTTCCCCGTCCCGCTGCCCCTCCCCCCGGGTCCGCCGCACCTCCCTCCTCTAGCCCGGCCAACCCTGCTTCCCTGTCGCATGAGGATGAGGCCGGCCCCTGCACCCTCCTCCTCGGCACTGCACTCCGCGCCCCTCCAGCCCGCCCCGAGTCCTGCCGGCTCACAGCCCTACCTAACGGTCCCGCCCCTCTCCGGCATTCCTCACCCTTCGCAGTCTCCTCCCAGGCGGTTGGCGGCTCTCCTGGGCCCGCCCATCTCCCTGCCTTCTTCACTTTCTCCCCGGAGCTCAGCCCGGCCCCTGGCTCGCCTAAAGTGAGGCCACGCCCCTTCCCCGCCTAGGCCAGGTCCCAGCCGCCTCCCCAATCCTGTCCTGCCCTGCCAATCCCAACCCTGGGCCGGTAGCCCTCGGGGCCCCACTCTGGTATTCCCGAGCGGGTGTATCCGGGTACAAGTGGAGAACAGCGTGGGAGCGGTTGCGTTCCAAGTCCGGGCCTCTATCAGGAGTCAGCCGAGACCTATGCACTTTTTGGAAATACTAACAGCTACCATTGATTGAACCCTTGCCAGGGGCCAGGCTCTATGCCAGGCCCTGTAAAAAGTCCTGGCCCTTGAATTCCCACAACTCACAGGGTACTCATGTTGTTCCCATTTTGCTGATTTGCAATTTAAGACTTAAGACAGTTCAGATCTCAGGCCCTGACTCTCATGGGGGAGGCAGTGGGGAGCAGGATCCAGCCCCAGGTCCTTAGTCACAGGCTTGATGCAGCTTGTCTGACCTGGCCCCTGCAGAAGTGGCTAGAGGCTGTTGGGGTAGTGCCCAGCGGGCTGCCTGAGGTAAGGGAGGAGGTGTTAGGAAGGCCTGCGCCCTTAAAGCTGGGTGGCTCATACCTGTAATCCTAGCACTCTAGGAGGCTGAGGTGGGTGGATTGCTTGAGCTCACAAGTTCCAGACCAGCCTGAGCAAAAGCGAGACCCCCATCTTTACTAAAAATAGAAAAACTGAGGCAAGAGAATCACTTAAGCCCAAGAGTTTGAGGTTGCTGTGAGCTATGGTGCCACTGCACTCTAACCAGGGCAACAGCTTGAGACTGTCTCAAAATAAAAAAAAAATTAAGAAAAATAAAAATAGCTGGCTTTCTCCCTGAAGAAGTGGTCCAGAATTAAGGAAGGCTGCCGAAGATCTCTAGTTGGCTATGGGGCTCCACTCTGTATCCCAGCCCTCTTTTTCCCAGACATTAGGGACCAGCCTCCGGCAGGTTACCTGGTTAATGACCAGGACCATTCACCTGTGCAGCTGACAAAGCGCTTCCATTCCCATTATCTCACTGGAATCTCACAACAGCACCATTGTGGGGAGAGTATGATTATGCCTGTTTTGCATGGGTGGAGTAGGGTAATGAGCTGGATTCCAGCCCCAAACAGTAGTTCTCAAAGCTGGTCCTTAGTCTGGCAGCAAACATCATCTGGGAACTTGTTAGGAATGTGTATTTTGAGGCTCTATCTCAGACCTACTGAATGGGAAACTGTAGGGCAATTCATTTTAATAAGGCCTTCTTTCTAAATCACACTCAAGTTTGAACCACTGTGTAACAAACTGTAAAGAGGTTAGAGCAGTCCGAGAATCACGCAGACCTAGGGAAAGGCCAGGTACTTAACCTCTCTAGGCTAAGCCCTTAAATAGTAAATAATAACAATAGCAATAATGATAATAGCAGTCTTGAGGGTGGCTGTTGAAGATGCAATATGATAATATTCATGAAGGATTTGGTCCAATGCTGGGATGCTGTGCATGCCCGTGGGTGTTCACATGCCAATGTTCTCTTTCCAGTAAAATGTATCCTTCACAGAATCTCCACACCAAGTCAGAAGAGTGGGGCTGGGGAATCCTTTAAATATAGCAGTGTCCCATTTGGTTGAGCTATCCACAGAGGGATACCATGCATGCTGCAAGAGGTCAAGGTTATAATAAAATCCCAAATGATATGGATGCTGGTCCAGGGACCAAACTTTGAGAAGCACTGTGCTGTTTTGTCTCGAGCTGGATTCCAGCTCCTTACACTACCCAACACATACAAAATGGGCATAAAATACCCTCATCTTCAATCCTGCTTCATACCCCCTTCTCTGAAAGCTGGGGGTGTTTGTGATGGTTATTGGCAATTGGCAATTGGCTACTAGCCGGGTCCTGTCAGCTCTCCCACTCCACCATGCAGACATTCCCTTCCATTAGTCCCATCTGCTACCCCTTTCTGTCTCTGCCACTCCAGATTAGAGATGGAGGCAGCTGTGGCCACATGGAGGGTGGTGGCAGGCTGCTTGTGGAACCTCTGCCATACTCCCACACCATCCTCCAAGCCCCCACTGAATAGGATCTCCCTGCAGGTACTCATGGCCTGGGCATTGGACCTGTTGTGCAGACCCACTCCAACACGGCACCCCAAGTTCAGAGTGCAAATCTGAAACCGCATCCTTTTATCTAAACATTTAACTGACTGGAAAATGAAATATATGTATCTTACCTTGACAAATCTTTCTTTCCTTTCTTTTTCTTTCTTTCGAGACAGAGTCTCACAATGTCACCCTTGGTTGAGTGCCGTGGCAACAACCTCCAACTCTTGAGCTTAAGTGATTCTTCTGCCTCAGCCTCCCAAGTAGCTGGGGCTACAGTCATGCACCACAATACCCAGCTTTTTTTTTTTTTTTTTTTGGTTGTAGTTGTCATTGTTGTTTGGCAGGCCCAGGCTGGATTGAACCTGCCAGCTCCAGTGTATGTGGCTGGTGCCCTAGCCGCTGAGCTACAATCACCTAGCCAGGGGGCATTAATGTTTTAAAAACATCCTGCTTTGTGAAATCGAAAAGTCTGAGAGTAACTCTTTTGCAAGCCAGATGTGCCAAATTATTGGTAGTTCCTGACTGTTCCTACCAGCATATCTTTGCTCAGCCAGTGGGTATTCCCTTGAATGCCTGACCCACGTTTGATAGAATGAGAATGACAGACTCTGTCAAAATTCCCTGAAGCTTTGTCCCCTCACTCCCTACCCCTAAGCTCTCTGAACCTGCCTTCCCACTAGGTAGGATGAGCTTTTTCTCCTTTGAATTTCTTCTAACACTGATTCCACTTAATTAATTCTGAATGCCTCCCTAAGGCACCTAGAAGGTTCCCTAAAGAGGACCATCCTCCCAAAGGATCCAGGGAACACTTCCCACGGTACTCTTGGCAAGGACACAAGAGAAAGGTAAAACCTTCCAGAGTGACCTGCCTCTTCATGCTCTGTCTGCTGTAGCAGTCGTGGAGGAGGCTGCTGCCAGAAGGGACTTTGCCAATGAACGTTGTAAGACATCTGGGGAAGAGAATGTGGGGAAGACAGTGAAATAAGAAGATGGACAAGGAGATCACTGTTAGCAACATGTGAATTAATTAGTAATTATTTAGCCCATTGCCATATCACATATTTTAGCAGGTGCATTCATATTAGGCAAATCTCAGATTTAAAGATCACTGAACTTATTCCTCACTGTGTGCTTGTGTGAGAATTTATTTGAACCCCTGGCTTCAAATTTTCCCCCTTCCTCTTTATTTCTGCTGTCTTACCAACCAGCTTCTTCTCCTTATTTCTTAAACTTAGAAATTCCCCAGCCCGAGAGGCACGCCAAGGAGGACTTGTAGTGGCCCCCAAAGACAGACCTCATATAGCTGAGAGGCGGGTGGGAGGGTGGGGCAGGGCCTTCGAGTGTGGCCTGGGCCTTTCTGCTTTGCCAGCCTTTGCATTCCTGTATGTTTTGATCTTCAGAGGAAAAAAGTAAATGAACTGCTGCCCTTTCATTCTCCACGGACATCTTTCTTGACACTGGCGGCATACTTCTTTGGCACTTTTTCCAGTCTGATAGGCATTATGAAAAAAAGGCTTTTCATGCATTTATTGACAGAACAAGAAAGGGAATATAGTTGTGTGGTTCGATTGCTAAGATATGAGAGCTTGGCTGCTTAAGGAGATGAGGCTCTGCAGCCTGGCTCATGTGTGAATGTTCCCTGGTATCACAAGTAAGGTGCCACCACCCTGGATTCCTTCACTGAAAATAACAGATTGTAATGCTTAATGGCAGGAAAGAAAAAGTTATCACTTTGCTATACTTGACTGGACTAGGAGAAAAGATTTGGGTACCATCTCTTTGTTAATGTCAGAACAATATAGTAGATAGTTAAAATCAGTATCAAACCGTACCTGTCCTTAACGCTTCTTTACCTTCCCATCTCTGCCCACATAACCATAGGAGGAGTTGGGAGTTCCTCAGTGCAGTGTGGATAGGAGTGAAGCCGTGATCCCGGCCCTGTTCCCTGGTTGCTGTCTGTTTACTGTGCAGTGAGGTTTTGTACACAGCTAATTACTGGGCTTATTGAGGGCAGAGACCGTACCGTTCTTTCTCTTTATTTTACTAAAAGAGATCTCTGACATCAAGGGGGAACTTGGTATATGTGTTTCAAACGAATGAATGAAACCTTTTGTTAGGCCTCACCATGATGACACCAAATCAATTCTAGCCAGATAATGCTCAGATACGCCTTCTGAGTAGATCAGAAATCAGGAAATTAGATTATATGCATAAAGATATAATTTGTATATATTGTATAATAGCAAAGAATTAGAAATATCCCAAGTGACTACAAGAAGAGGGGAATGGTTAGATAATGAGTGCATTCACTTCATCTACTGTGCAGCCTCTAAAAGCTCACGATGTGTAACAACCTAAAGAAACATGTGTGGTAATGATGATAAAGTGTTGTTATTAAGGTGTCATCTAGATTATATATATGCTCATAAAAGTTTGGGAAACTCAGTTGCATGGGGCAAAAAAAAGAAAGAAATTTCATCAAAATGTGAAGAGTGGTTGTGGTAGATGATGAGTGATTTCTTTTCTCTTAATTTCCAAATTTCTTAAAAGGTGGCTAAATTTCTATAATATTAAAAAAAAAAAAGTTAATGTGTATCGTTGGGTAACCACCACCACAATTTAAAATAGAACATTTGTGCCACCTTAAAAAATGAAATGAAGGAAATACGTCAAATGTGTACAGTTGCTAAATCGGAGAGTGAATACTTGTGTTTTATTCTTTGGACTTTTCTGTATGATGGAAAAAAATCAGAGACTTTTTGAGTACTGGCTGATGCTCAAAGCAAACACTCATTGGATCATTTCAGATTTCAGATTTTTCAGATTAGGGATGCTTAACTAGTAAAGATAAATATTCCAAAATCTGAAATCCACAACGCTTCTGGTCCTTAAGCATTTTGTATAAGGGAGACGCAATCTCCCTTCTAATCTTCATAGATTAGAAGCTAGGATAAGGCAACAGGATGAACAGTTGCTATGTCATCATAGGAAGTAGGTAGGACTTGTATTTAAAACTGACAATAGTCTAGAGCCACTTAAAATACGGAGATGTCTGCCAAGCATGGTAACCCCTGAGGACATCTCTGTTTAAGAGCTTAGCACAGTAGTCAGACTGTTTATAAGGATGAATCTGCGTCATGAAGTAAACATTTAATTATGTTCGGTATTTCAGGGATCCTTAAACTACGGCCTGCGGGCTACATGCGGCCCACGGGGTGTTTCTGCCGTGCTGCCTGTCCTGCTTAGCTGCTGACTGGGCCCGGGCGCAGTGCGCATGTGCGGAATATGCGCCACACTCGCCCTCCCTTTCTCTGTCTCTCAACCCCTCCTCTCAGTCTTGGTTGAGACTGAGACTCGTGATCCGTTGAATCGCCAGCCTGCCTGTGCAGAGCCTGCTGCTGCCTGAGGACCGAGGCAAGAACAAGTTAGGATTTACTTTTTTTTTTTTTTTAAGTTAGGAGGTCTGTTTTTTTTTTTTTTTATTTTGCAGTTAATAGGGTCTTTTTTTTTTTTTTTTTTTTGCGGTTAAGGGAGGCCTTTTTTTCCTGAAGTTAGGAGGTCTTTTTTTTTTGCAGATAGGGGGCGCCTTTTTTCATTTTAAATATTGTATTTGTATTTATTCCCATTTTGGTGTTTTTTTTTTTTTTTTTGTAGTTTTTGGCCAGTGCTGGGTTTGAACCCACCATCTCCAGTACGATGCCCTACTCCTTTGAGCCACAGGCACCACCCCCATTTTGTTTTTTTACTTCAAAAGAAGATATGTGCAGTGTGCATAGAAATTGTTCATAGTTTTTTTTTTTTTTTAAACTATAGTCTGACCCTCAAACGGTCTGAGGGACAGTGAACTGGTCCCCTATTTAAAAAGTTTGAGGACCCCTGCTCTATTTAATAAGGGATGGAATTAACACCTTTTTAGTACTTAATTAGTGCTTAAGGTACCTAGTAAGATGTGTTTCAATTATCTGAAAATTCACTCATGTAATACCCGAAGATCCTGGATCTTCAAGGGCTATGGGGTAGCTCTGGTCCTCCATGTGGGAGACAAGTGATAATCCACTGGCTATAGCATGTTCCCTGTAACAGAAATACTGACCAACTGATTAATGGGGGAAGTGGCTTTCTTTAATTTAATGTGCGTATAATCTTGTATGGTTAAGAGTTTCCTTTAAAATTTTGGACTCTCATCTGCTGGCTTCTTTCCTTGAGTATGTCTACTAATTTCCAACTCTTTGTTTAAATGAAATTCTTTTTTTTGAGACAGAGTCTTACTATGTCATCCTGATGGAGGGCCGTGGAGTCATAGTTCACAGCAACCTCAAACTATTGGGCTTGAGGGATCCTCTTGCCTTAGCCTCCTGATTAACTGGGACGACAGGTGACTGCTACAGTGCCTGGCTATTTTTAGAGATGAGGTCTTGCTCTGACTCAGGCTAGTCTCAAACCTGTGAGCTCAGGGCAATCCACCCTCCTCAGCCTCCCAAGTTCTGGGATAACAGGCATGAACCATTGCCTGTTACCTGGCAATGGTTACTTGGAATTACCTGGCTAAATTAAATTCTTATTGTCTTCCTAAGCTTGGTCCTCTTTTTTTTTTGAGACAGATTTTCACTATGTCGCCCGTGGCATCACAGCTCACAGCAACCTCCAACTCTTGAGCTTAAGCGGTTCTCTTGCCTCAGCCTCCCAAGTAGCTGGGACTATAGGCACCTGCCACAACGCCCGGCTTTTTTTTTTTTTTTTTATTGTAGTTGTCATTGTTGCTTAGCTGGCCTGGGCTGGGTTGGAACCCGCCAGCATGGGTGTATGTGGCTGGTGCCATAACCACTGTGCTACTGTTGCCGAGCCTAGTTCCTCTTGACAGGTGTTATTTCTGTATCTGGCCGAGCAACTAAGCTGTGTTGCCATTTCTGCCGAGAAGAAAATCAAGGGAAGTCAAGAAATATTACCTAGGGTATTAATTAGCACAGGGGCTGGTCTTAGGGCTTGTAGGAAGGGCATAAAACAGACATGGAGAAATAGAATACTATTCATCAATAAAAAGGAATGAGCTCCTCATCCACAAAGCATACGTGAATCTCAACACCACCACAGTGAGTGAAAGAAGCCAAACACAAAGACTCATACAGAATGAATATCGTGAAATTCTAGAAAAGGCAAGACTATTGGAACACAAAACAAATCAATCAGTGGTTGCCAGGTTCTGGGATGGGGTGACTATAAAGAAGCACAGGAACTTTTTAACGGTGGTATAAATATTATTCATTTTTTAACTGTGGTAGTGGTTACCCAACTGTATACATTTACCTAAGTTTATCAAACTATACATTTAAAAAATGGATGAATCTTATTTTCTATAAATTCTTTCTCAGTAAAGCTGTTAAGTCTATGTGGAGAGAGTTTCTAATTTCTTTTTATATTCCTTTGAAGTGACTTACTACCAAGCCCTTTTCAGTCTTATTATTTGTTGGATGCCTAAAAGAAACTGCTGTGATGGAGGCTGGGCTTAGTGACTCAAGTCTGTAGTCCTAGCACTCTGGGAGGACGAGGCAAGAGGATTGCTTGAGCTCAAGAGTTCCAGGACAGCCTGAGCAAGAGTAAGACCCTGTCTCTACTAAAAATAGAAAAACTAGCTGGGCATTGTGGCAAGACCTGTAATCCCACTATTGGAGAGGCTGAAGCAAGAGGATCTCTTGAGGCCAAGAGTTTGAGGTTGAGGTTGCTGCGAGGTAACCCAGGGTGGCAGAGTGAGACTCTTTATCTCAAAAAAAAAAAAAAGTTTTATCTAACATTACTTAGGGGTAAGATTAAGTGATTGATGATTACATTGCAGGGTACTATTTATCCTCAACTTTGATTTTCCCCTTTTCCATTTCAGTATGTGCTCAGGTGTGTTTTCTTACTTACCTCCAGGATTTTGGGAGGCCTGACCTCCTAGTATCATGCCCTCAGTACCCGGAGAAGCAAAGATTATATACGTGAGCCTTGCCTCACAGACCTTCAGGTGCTGTGGGCATTTTAGTTACCTTTTCCTGGGTCCTTCCTCCTGGAAATGGGATAAGGTTTAGAAGAGATCAAGGTTCTTTTTTCCCTGTTCAGCCCCACACATGCTTTGTGATACTCTGTCCTCCCAGCAGTGTGCAGTGTGTTTTGATGTGTTAGTGGACAATAATTTTTAAAACAGAAGAGAGGATGATGATCCCATTTTGTAAATAAGTAAGAAGTAAATTGAAAAAGACCGAAATTAAATTTTAAGTTTCATCAAAATTTATTTTTACTTTCCCTTTTTGGAATATGAACAATAATCCAAGCATCATTTTCAGCAAAGTTAACATTCATTTTAAAACCCTGAAATAGAAAAATTAGGAATCTTTATTCATCTGTCCATTTTTCTTTAAAAAAAAATCTATTAGAGCCTTATTCGTAATGTAAATGAGCAGATTTGGTGCCAGATGATTATGCTGTGATTAAACTGTGATTATATCTGTCTATTTATTTGTTTTTTGTTATTTTTTCCTTTCAACCTCAATAGATGACTTCCCCTCAGTTGAGATTTTTCAGAGGAGGATAACTAACTCTCATAGGCTTCTATTTATTTTTGATGTCAGTCTGTTGTTTATTTGATTTAATTATTTTTAAGTTAGGTTTATTCTCTTTTCTCTTTCTCCTCTGACCACGCTGTAAAGAGCCTGCAGAGACCCTGGCAGCGAGTGAGCCCCAAGCTCCTGGTGACAGAGTGGTGTCACTGCTGATTGGCAGGCAGGTCCTGAGACTCTGGGGCGAGCCTGCAGCTCCCATTGTTCCCTGCAAATGTCTGCCGCTCAGGGCCTTGGAAATTGATGCCTGAATAATGCAGTGTATACACACCAAGAATTTAGGATTCCAGACAGAGCAGTCTGTTTCTCTTTCAATGCATTGTGCTGAGAATATGTGCAAAGCTTTCTCGGTCTCATGCCTTCAACTCTTATTTACTCTAATATTTCAACCTTTTAGAAATCAGCAATATCTTCAATTTTTCCTTTTTACGGGACTTGAACCTAATTTGCTGTGTGACCTTGGGTTTGGGTTCTCTTATCTTAAAATTGGGAGGATAGTACTTTCTGCATCACAGGGATTGAGGTTTAGAGAAGCTAATCAGTGATTATAAAGCAGTTGTAGACATGCTTACCCCTGCAGAGCCTGTTCTGAGTTCTTTCCATCATCTTCATCCCTCTCACCCAGCAACTGTAATCTTCATTAGGCTTATTTGCTAGTTCATTCAACAAAAATTCCAGAGCATCTTGTAGGCTCCAGAACTGTTTTAGGTGCTGGGGAGTCCGCAGTGAATGAAATTGACTCTGCCTTTCTGGAGCTTACATTTTAGTAGGAAAGACAGATAATAAAACAACAAACATGTTCTCCTTTGTGTTTTTAAAAGTCAGTCTGGCTGCAGTGATGAGAATGTGCTGTTAAATTTCTTATATGGATAGTATCCTTTTCTCCTGTACTTAAAGATCTGTGTATAGTTCCAAAGGCTTAAAGATCTGTGTATAGTTCCAAAGGCTGGACACAGCTATGTACCACTCTTTCTTTATCGAAGGGACACTGATCAGGGTAACTGATCAAAAGTAACTGCTGGTGTGTTGGAAAAAGTCTTCTCATTTATTGTGAACACTAAGCATGTTATACACCTGGAATGTCATCTCCAGAGGTTCTGGTACCTATGCATCAGGAGCTACAGTGTGGTGTGACACTGTGTCTAAGGAGGACAACTGTGTTCAAAGCGTAGTGGTAGAAGCAGTACCCAAGGAGACCAGGGAAGGCTTAACCAGAAATAAAGTGCCTTGCACTGAAACATGGACACTCAAGTGTCAGGAGGGACTTTGAAAGCAGGGAATTGCACTAGAAGGCCGAGGCAGCGCAGAGGAAGCTTGGTGACTTCCAGAAGCAGAAATGTTTCATCTCTGACTTGGTGACTTCCAGAAGCAGAAGTGTTTCATCTCTGATGTAGAGAAGGGGGTGTGGAGTTTTGTAAAAGAGTCTAGATCCAGAGGGTCAGGCCTAGAGCTGGATAAAACTCTTCACTCTGTCTGTCAGAAGACTGTGGATCAGCGTGGCCCAGTGACCGTCCTGGTAGGTGGTAGGGTTGAGACTGAAAGCCTTCCTGATGCCCAGTGCTCCTCCTGCTCCAACAAAGGTGCCTGAGGTTTCATCCTGCACACAGAATAGCCCTAGGCAGGGTTGACCGATACAGTGATTGGAGGTGGTGGGGGTGCTGAGATCCAGCCTGCTCTCTGGGGCCATGCCCTGTACCCTGTATGGGTTGCTTTCCTAACTAGAAGAAGAGGAACGTACCTGGTTTGAAGTCCCAAACAGGGCAGTGTGGGCTAGCATGTTTCTTCCCCGAGGGGCAGAAACAGTGAGTCATTTAAGGTCAACTTCGTGACTTTTTTTTTTTTTTTTTTTTTATACAGAGTCCCACTACATCACCCTCAGCAGAGTGCAATGGCGTCACAGCTCAGAGCAACCTCAAAATCTTGGGCTTAAGTGATTATCTTGCCTCAGCTTCCCAAGTAGCTAGGACTACAGGCGCCCGCCACAATGCCCCGCTATTTTCTTGTTGCGATTGTCATTGTTGTTTAGCTGGCCTGGGCCAGGTTTGAACCCGCCAACCTTGGTGCATGTGGTTGGTGCTGTAACCACTGTGCTATGGGTGCCAAGCCCAACTTCATGACCTTGCTGAAGTGTCCTCTGTTCCAGGAGCTAAAAATAGCAGAGTGGAAGGAAAGGTGCCCACAATGAAAGAAAGGCCCGTTGGCGAAGTAATCGTGGAGTCACCTCCTCTACTGCACTTAGAGCTTCTTTCTGATTCGGGGAAGATAGTTTTCCCTTAGTTTTTATTTTAGGTATAGACACCTCAGTGAGCCTCAGGGAATATGCTACCTACCTTTGAAAGACGGAGACCATCACTGAAGCTTTACAAGTGGTCCTCCACGTGTGGTCCTTAGACCACCTGTGTTGGACTTTGTGCGTGTGTGGGGAGCAGTGGGTACATATGAAAGGTACCAGTTTTTGAATATCACTCTAAGCCTACTGCAACAGAATCTCTGGAGACAAGACCAGGAATTTCACTGAGCTTCCCAGAAAATGTTTATGGCCATTAATATTTAAGAAATTCTGTTTCTGTGATTTTTCATGTCGGGTTGACAAAGAAGAACAACAAAAAATGTTTGAACATTGCTAAGAAGATAACCCTAATATTTTAATATTAATTTTCTTTTATTTAATAATCTATCTTGAAAATCATTCCATTCCGTATCAGTAGGAGTAGAGCTGCCGTATTTTTTGTAATGGCAACCTAGTATTTCATTCTGTAGATGTGATATATTTTAGCTAAGTAGAATTTTTCTGACTGCAGTCTTTTTTTTTTTAACTACAAATCTGGTAATAGGTTATCTACTAACTTGCATATTGACTAATATTAATTTTTAAATGTAATTTTTCTAATTAGAAAAGAGTGTTTCGTGAGACTTTTCTGCTTTATACATGTAGGTATACTGGTTGAGGTAGTAAAAATTATTTCTTATTGCAAGCTATGGTGAAAATTCTGAAAGCCATAGTGGAGAGAACTGTCCATCAAACCTGTGCTGTTTCTGAGGGTGAGGTCATAGTAACAGCTAAACTTATTTTATATGAATACTTTGTACTAAAAACCAGGATTTTTTTTCCTTTAAGTTTGATATCTACCCATAATAAAGAAGAGTTTCTGTTCTTAAAACATGTTTTATTAGCAAAGTGAAAATTATTGTCCCACAGCTCAAGAAAGAGAAGGAGGTGGGGACTATAGGTAATGTATTGACACAGAAGTTGAGTTGATATTCTCATTGGAATTAAGTTGACATTGCTCTAAATACAATATTTTTACTGAAGAAACTGGCCTGCTTTGAGTAGCATTGGCCTCTTACCAACACCTTACAGGAATTTTCTGGCATTCCATCACTACGCACCTCTAGACCAGAGGGCAGCTTCCTGGACTCCACCATGGTAGCGCCAAAGCTGAGCCTTGGAAAAATTCTTTTAAACCTTCTTTCTGGTTGTCAGGCTTTCCATGTAGGAGCTACTTGTTCATTTTGTTTGTTAACTTAAACTTTTTAGAAGTCACATGTCTCCAAGTTGTGTCTAGATCGCCTGTTTAGTGTTTGGCTTGGGATTTCACTGTAATGGGATAGGAGCTGTGGCTGCATCTTTGAGCCTGTGATTTCTTTTTTTTTTTGTTCTACCCCAAATTAAAAGCTGGGATAGTATAACATAACTGAGAGCTTCCTCAAGTATGTGCTGTGGATGAGTTTCACATGTGTCTTTCACATAAAGATACTAATGGCTTTAAATTTCTTTCTGTATTAAAGCATTTAACATTTCTTACAGTCATTCAAAAAGTTAACAACAGTTCAAATGATGGTTGAACGTCACTTGTATGGCTCCCTTTGTAAACTTATTGAATGCAGTGATTTCAAAATATTGTGCTTGGAATATTCATAAAAATGCATTGCTTACTATCTTTCCTGGTATTTTATTTTTCTTATCATAATAATGTTATAAAAATAGGTTTTTGCACCCGTCTCCATATAGATGTTGCCACATTACCTCAGCTTTGATTCAGTGTGTTATACACATAGTCTCATTTGCTAGGTGTGCCATGATGTGAAGAATGTTGAGGCGCACCCACAGTCCATGGGGAGGCAAGACGTTAAAATCTCTGTAGAGTGTTCCAAGGGCATACGTCATCTCTTCCACCCCAGATCTACTTAGTCAGGTCTCAGTGGGTTTGGGGTGAGGGGCGGCAGATGTGTATTTTTGGGACTGCAGTAAGAATACTGTAATCGGTATTTTTGTCTCTGTTGGTTCCCCTCCTATTTGACACCTCAGTTACTCTGCTATCTGTTTTCTAGCCAATTAGGTCTTGTGATTTCATTCAACCTTCTCACGAGCTGGGGTCCTTGAAGGACTTATCTTGTCAGAGTAAGCATTTCTTTCTGCAACCTCTTCTGGTCTCCATCCCCCACCTCCTTCTCTTTCCAGAAAGAGCCACCCTCCCTTTCCATTACCCCCTCACAACTCATACTTCCAAGTCCCTTCATCATGTTTTATCTTTAGCCTGGTTGCCTCCCATTCAACTGTAAGTTCTTTGAGGGCGGAGCTGGATGTGGCATCATCATAGCCCATAGGCTTAAATTCTTGGGCTCAAGTGATCCTCTTGCCTCAGCCTCCCAAGTATGCTACGATGCCTGGCTATTTTTAGTAGAGACGGGTCTCGCTCTTGCTTAGGTTGGTCTCAAACTCCTGAGCTCAAGCAGTCATCCTGCTTTGGCCTTCCAGAGGATTACAGGTGTGAGCCGCGTGCTCAATCCTAAGATGTTGTCGTCTTTATCCTTGAGTGCAGGATCTGGTCATTTGGTGGATCCTCAGTAAATAAGTTTAAATGAATGGAACTGTTGAATGTAGGGCAATAGGAAAAGCAAATCTAAGTCTATTTCCTATGGCTGCCATAATAAAGTGCCATGAACTGAGTCGATGAAACAATTGAAGTTTATTGCCTCACAGTTCAAGAGTCTAGGAGTATGGGCATCACGTGCTGTCAGGACCCTGCTCCCTCTGGTGGCACTGAGGTCCTTGGCTGGTGGCAGTGTAACTCAGTTACGTTATTCAGCCAGTTAATTAACTCATTCCCCATTGTGTGTTGGTACAGTTTCTAGATGGCTTTCATGGTACCGCCCTAGAGCCTCTAGTCAACTCTGGCAGGGAGGTAGTGCAGGCGCCTCTGCTCTATAGATGGAGACACTGAGGGCACATTCACACAGCTTGTGAGTGGTAAGCCTGAGGTCTACGAATTCTGTGTCCCAGCACTCAGCATCTCCAGTTTCCCTCAGGGCCTGTCAGTCTTTACAAGTGTGTACTCAGCACAACAGTGAAACCCGGGACCCTTTAGAGAGGCAGGAAGCACATGTTCTTCAGAGAACAAGTTGGGATCAGAAGCCTACTAGGATGTACAAATCAGATTTCCTTTTTCTCTTTGAAAAGTGTCTTTAATCTGAAAAGCTTGTCATGCCTGTCAAAAGAAGCTAGCGACAGGTGAATGGCAAAGCATTCTGAGAATGAGAATAAAGGGTTTTTTTATTAGGGAAGAAAGGCATAGCAACTTAATAATTACTGTTGAAATAGTCACAGCAATGCTGAAGCTTCTCCATAATTTAATCTAACTTAATACTAACTGCCTCCTCCCTAGTGGCAATACATAAATTAATTAATAGTAGGTTGGATTTGAAGCTCTGTCTTTATAGTTAGGCCATTATTAACTTGCTCTGTGAGCCTGTCTTACTTGGCTGGGTGTGTTCACAGTGTTGTAGGAATGCGGGTAATTTTTGGCTCCTGTTTCTTCCATTACGACTTCTATCCTCATCAGGGTTTTGAAAATGTGTACTCTTGTATCTGCATTTTACTCCCTTCGTGTAATAGACACCTAAGCCCCACAGAGAGGTTACACCTGATTGCTTGGTAGTGGGTAGCAGGTCTGCTTTTGCAACATGGGTCTCTGTTTAGTTTTTCTTCTGAGAGGCAGCAGCAGAGGACAGTAGTGAAGATTGTGAATTCTGAGTGAGCTTACCAGGATTTGAATCCTGGCTGTCTACCACTTACCCGCTGTGTGATTTTGGGCCAGATATGTAACTTGCCTGTCCCTCAGTCATCCCATCCAGAAAGTGGGTACTTTACCTACACGTAGGGTTGTTACAATAATTAAACGAATTAATGCCTAGAGAGTTCTTGGAAGAGTGCCAAATACGTTCTAAGTATCAAAAGAATGTTGATTACCAGTACTAACGTCTCCCCTGGGGTCTCGGATGCTGTTCATTCCCAAGGTGCTGACATAATATTCTCTTGTTTGTTGCCAAGTTACTGCCATGTGCCAGGTGGTGTCAAAGGGTCCAAGCCGGCCATGCTGAGCTCCTGGCTGCACAGCAGACGCCACACGTGTGGAGACTACTGAGAAGCAGCACGTGTGGAGAGGAGGCGGCACTGACAGAGAGCTTTGCCGTCTGTATCGGGGATGCACAAAGATGAACCAGGCACGGGTCATCCGAGGGGGGCGAGGGGGACTTGGAAGGAAGGACTTGGGAGGGCGGCATTCTGGCGTGCTGCAGCCAGCTTGCCCCAGAAAGAGTCCTCCCTTCTCCTTTAGGAACTCCACGGCAGGGGTGACTGGCAGCAGGAGAGAGGAGCTATCCACAAGGTGGAGTTTTGCCAAAAGATGCTGCTGTATTTCAGCAGTTGATCGGCCTGTGTGCCTCTAGTTCCCCCCTCCACCGCTTCGTACAGCTGTGAGGGCGGCGTTCTAAGACACCAACTGAATCGTGATACCTCTCTGCTTAGGAGTTGCTCCTCCTTGCCTGCAGGAGCTTACTGAGCCCAGGACAGCACACAGCACAGGGGCTTGCTGTGGGCTTTGGAGTGGGACCCAACCCCACCAAGGTTAACTGCTGAGTGATTTCACGCCGGTCCCTGGCCTCCCTGCACCTCAGCTGCCTCTCTCCCTGTAAAATGGCATCACAGTGCGTGGGCAGAAAAGTGCTTGTGCACAGGCCTGGCGCAGAGTAAGCGCTCAGTATTTGCCATTGCTATTTTGTGCCTCTCTCTGTCCCAAGCCTGGCCCCATCACCTGCAGACTTCTGGCATGCATGCCCATGCATGTTCTGGCTCTCTGCTCGCCTGCTCATCGCCCTCTGTGGCTTCCTTGAGACTTCTCCCCTGGGAAGTTGCCTTCACCTTAAGCTGGGTCCAGAGAGAGCTTTGTGCCTTAACAATTGGTGCTCAGGGCTTGGCGCCTATAGCTTAACGGGCTAAGGCGCCAGCCACGTACACCTGAGCTGGCGGGTTCGAATCCAGCTTGGGCCCACCAAACAACAATGACAACTGCAACCAAAAAATGGCCAGGCGTTGTGGCGGGTGCCTGTAGTCCCAGCTACTTGGGAGGCAGAGGCAGGAGACTCGCTTGAGCCCAGGAATTGGAGGTTGCTGTGAGCTGTGATGCCACCACACTCTATCCAGTGTGAC
>CAUYON010046029.1:0-16286 GCA_963573935.1 Arctocebus calabarensis
GCTGGGACTACAGGCGCCTGCCACAACGCCCGGCCATTTTTTGGTTGCAGCTGTCATTGTTGTTTGGCGGGCCTGGGCTGGATTCGAACCCGCCAGCTCAGGTGTACGTGGCTGGCGCCTTAGCCCGTTGAGCCACAGGCATGGAGCCAAGGCCTCTAAATCTTTGAGGAAAAGGTGCTGGAGAAAAGAAGAGAGTTTTTATCCCAAATTTCACTCTGAGTCTTTCCAAAGCTCAGGATAGAGACTACCATGAAAATGGCCTCAATCCTAAATCTGAACTTCAAAATTGGCTTTTATCCTGAATAGTCAATCCTCAGTCTGGGCCCAAAATGCCATAAGTCTGCTCTCCCTGTACTGAGGCAATGATCACCAACCCCAGAAGAAGCAGGAGAGATAAGGGGAGGCCAGGTGCAGAGGAGCTGGTCTTGCTGGGAATTAGGAAAATTGGGACTTGGGGGTGACTAAGAGCAGTGATGGACTCTGAACAGGATAATGGATCCCAGAAGCCTAGGGGCTGGAGCATTCATGAGTGAAATCAGAGTACAGTGGTTGATTTCAAGGGATGGTTTGGGCACTTGTCTTGAAGACCAATGACCTTGATGTGGGAGTCTCCTCTGTGTTCTTAGGGCATCCTGGGCCTCCCGCTGTGACTCCTCCTCCTGAAAGTTCTGTGAAGGACAGGGGGGACCAAGTCTTGGTCATCTGTGTCCCTAAAACCTGGCCCAGTGTCTGGCATACAGGAGGCCCTCAGTGTTTCTTGGGTGAACAAATCCATCTGGCACTAACACTTTTCAGGTGAGTGGCTCTGGGAAAGCTATTTCATTTCTTTCAGCCTCTGTTTCCTCATCTGTAAAATAGAGATGCTGCAATAATTAATTAAGATACATTCATTTGGGCTCGGTGCCTGTGGCTCAGCGGGCTAAGGCGCCAGCCATGTACACCTGAGCTGGCAGGTTCGAATCCAGCCTGGGCCCGCCAAACAACAATGATGGCTGCAACCAAAGGATGGCCGGGCGTTGTGGCGGGCGCCTGTAGTCCCAGCTACTTGGGAGGCAGAGGCAGGAGACTCGCTTGAGCCTGGGAATTGGAGGTTGCTGTGAGCTGTGAGGCCACGGCCCTCTATCCAGGGTGACAGCTTGAGGCTCTGTCTCAAAAAAAAAAAAAAAAAAAAAGATACATTCATTTGAAAGAAGGCTTCTTAGAGAAGGTAGATTTAGGAGCTTTATAGAAATGCCTCATATATAGAAAGTTCACTCATTCAACAAATATTTATTGAACACCTACTATGTGCCAGGAACTGTTCTAGACATGAATGATATAGGAGTGACTAAACAGACAAACGGGCTTGGCGCCTGTGGCTCAACAGGCTAGGATGCCTGCCACGTACACCTGAGCTGGTGGGTTCGAATCCAGCCTGGGCCTGCCAAACAACAATGACGGCTGCAACCAAAAAAAAAAAAAAAAATGGCCGGGCGTTGTGGCAGGTGCCAAGTAGTCCCAGCTACTTGGGAGGCAGAGGCAAGAGACTCGCTTGAGCCCAGGAATTGGAGGTTGCTGTGAGCTGTAATGCTACAGCACTCTATCCAGGATGACAGCTTGAGTCTCTGTCTCAAAAAAAAAAAAAAACAGACAAACGTTCCTACTCTCATAGAGCTGACATTACAAAAGGCAAAACTATAGTTTGTTAAATGCTGGTATGTGCTATGAGAATTAAAATACAAAGCAGTACACTGCTCGGTGAGTAACTTCCACTTTTATGATCTTTACAGTTGGTATATGTTTTCACATACATTCTCATTTGGTCCACAAAACCACCTCATAGGGTGGAGATTATTTCCCTGCTTTATAATGTGAGGCTAACATTCACAAAATTAGACATCAAGTAACAAACAGAGCTCAGAATTGGGACCAGGTAGCCTGGTCGAAATCCAGGACATGCTTCACTATCTTCTGCCACTCTGGCTGGACATGTAGGAGGCGCTGGTGCTAATGGGAAGAGCTGAATGTGTAGCTGTTCTGCTGAGAGGCACAGGGAGTCACTAGAGATGAATGGGGAAAATGTGAGGGAGAAACAGGAGGGGAGAAATGGGAGGTGGAGCAGGGACCTGGCCCTGGAGTGGGGTGTGAAAGAGAGGCTTCTAGGGCATGAGGTCAAGGAGGGAAGGGAAGCATCAAGTCTAGCAAGGAAAGAGTCAGAGGCACTGACCTTGGCAAGAGCTAAGCCAAACTAGGTGGACTGGGCTGAGCAGAGGGGTGAAACCAGGAGGGATCCTAGAGGCATCCTAATAACAATTTGTGTAGGAAATATTTAAGGAGTGCCAACTATTACTAGGCACAAGGTATTTGCAGTAACACGTTGAGCCTTTATAATAGCTCTACAAGGTAGATACTATTATTAGCCCTTTTACAGATGAGGAAACCAAAGAGCCCAGATTAAATTATTCATTTAAGGCAAGGTTTCTCAACCTTGGCACTACTGCCATTTGGGGCAGATAATTCTTTGTTGTTGGAAAAGGTTCTATGCACTAGGAAATGGTCTGTGGCATTCCTAGCCTTTACTAAACTCCAGTAGCACCACTATCCTTAGTTATAACAGTCAAAAATGTCTTGGGCGGCGCCTGTGGCTAAGTGAGTAGGGTGCCGGCCCCATATACCGAAGGTGGCGGGTTCAAACCCAGCCTCGGTGAACTGCAAAGCAGAAAAATAGCCGGGCATTGTGGCGGGCACCTATAGTCCCAGCTACTCAGGAGGCTGAGGCAAGAGAATCGCCTAAGCCCAGGAGTTGGAGGTTGCTGTGAGCTGTGTGACACCACCACACTCTACCAAGGGTGATAAAATGAGACTCTGTCTCTATACAAAAAAAAAAAAGTCTTTAGACACTGACAAATGTCTCTTAGGGGATAAAAAAATTGCCCCCAGTTGAGAAACACTTGTCTAAAGTTATATGATTAGCAGCAGAAGGGGAATTTTAATACAAGTTGGCCTGACTCTGAAATGCCCCTAAATCTTACCTCAGACTATAATCTCAGACAGGTGGGAGTCAGAGAGAGGCGTCAACAGATGGGATCCTATGCCACTGGGGAGGCAGTTATGCTGCCTCATGGGGGAAGGAAGGTGTGACTCTTTGGAAGAGGGTCTGGGGAGATGAGGATGATTCTGAAATTCTAGGCCATGATTTGGGAATCTCTTTATAGTGAGTTCTTCAGGGAGGGTCCTTGTCTTAGTCATCCTGTGATTACAGGGTCTGGTACTACATAGCTGTTGAACTGCTGAGTCATTCATGCACAGGTGATAGTTATAACCTCGACTGTCAAAGACCTTGCCCATTCTTTAAGTGGCTGCCATGTGCCAGGCACCAGGCTAGGGGCTGTATGGAGGTGATTCCATTTAATTTTCAACTCAACCTTATAAGGTAGGTGTTATTATCTGCATTTTATATGCCAAGAAAACAAAACTCCAAGATTGAATAATTGGCCTAAGGGAGCACAGCTGAGTAGACTATCTTCTCTGTGCCCCGGACTGAGCAGAGAGGAATGGTGCAGACTCACAGCTGGCTGGGGGGTTGAGGGGAGGCCCTTAGAAGGGACAAGTGAATGGCAGCTATTTGTAAAGCCAGAGAATCTCTCATTCAAATGAAATCTTAAGGCGGCGCCTGTGGCTCAGTGGGTAGGGCGCCGGCCCCAGGTACCAAGGGTGGCAGGTTCAAACCTGGCCCAGGCCAAACTGCAACAACAAAAAAATAGCATTGCGGGCGGTGCCTGTGGCTCATTGAGTAGGGCACCAGCCCCATATACTGAAGGTGGCGGGTTCAAACCTGGCCTCAGCCGAACTGCAAAACACAAAAACAACTGGGCATTGTGGTGGGTGCCTATAGTCCCAGCTACTCAGGAGGCTGAGGCAAGAGAATCACCTAAGCCCAGGAGTTGGAGGTTGCTGTAAGCTGCATGACGCCACAACACTCTACTGAGGGCAATAAAGTGAGACTCTGTCTCTACAAAAAAAAAAAAATAGCATTGTGTCGGTGCCTTGTAGTCCCAGCTACTCAGGAGGCTGAGGCAAGAGAATTGCCTAGGCCCGAGAGTTGGAAGTTGTTCTTAGCTGTGATGCCATGGCACACTACCAAGGGTGATAAAGTGAGACCCTGTCTCTACAAAAAAAAAAAAAAAAATGAAATCTCACCCAACATACTATATGACAGAGGCAGAGCCTCTCTAGTTAGGGTGAGATCCCTTTCCCATCCCAAGAGACCTCCAGGGCTCTGAGGAACAAGACCCTCTCTTTATAAATGGGCTTGTGAGGCCAGAGGAAGAAAGATTTGCCTAAGGTCACACAGCCATGCAGGACCAAAACCTGCAAGATAGCACTCTGACCTCATGCCATGCCACCACAGGAGACAGAGCAGCATTCTGGACAGATTTTAAGGAGCTAGTCCACCTCAGAGGACTGGCATGGCTTTTCCTATGATGCTGGGGGAGGGGCTGCTGAGCTTCCTGCTCCAGCCAGGCCAGAAGAGCAGCTGGATAATGAGTAGAGAATCAACCCCTCACACCTGAGCAGGTCTCCCTGGTGACAACCTTTTCACAATCAAGATTACTATCTTAACCTCCTCATATCTCAGGGGTGCGCAAGCAAGCACCATTATCCCCATATTACAGACGAGGAGACTGAGTCTGGAACAGGTTCACTGATTTGCTTAAGGCTAAGAAGCTGTAAGTGAACATAAACAGGCCCAAACCCCTGGATCTCTACCACCAAGTTAACTATACCCCACCTCTGTTTGGCCCAGACCCCAAGGGGTCCCATCCAACAGCAAAATCCTACAGTGTGCCAGGAGCTCTATTCCTCTCCCCCCAATTGGTCCAGGACAGCCACCCCACCTGGCTCCTTAGACTGTCACAATGTACACCAGACCAAAGCCAAAGAGAACTCAGGCAGTAGGCAGAAGGAAATTCAGCAGCGACCTCTCCTTCCTCTCTCTCTTCTTTCCCACCCTCGGCCCCCTAGTTTTGGCTCTTCATCCCCCAACCCATGTGTTGGGGTGGAAGGGGCGGGACTCCGGACGTGGGCGGGGCCCTATGGAAAGTTGGCGTCCTCCGCTGAGCTGCCAGGGAGGGTTCTCCCCCTACCCCACCCCCCGCGCCCGGGGCGGCGCTGGCGCAGGCAGCAGGTGCTGACGCAGGCTGCTGCGCGTGGGCGGCTGCGTGTTCTGTGTGTGTCTGTGTGCCCGGTTGCTGGGGCCTCCACGCCTCCTAAATGGGGGTTTCCTTTCCCTGTTGCCAAGGAAACAAACAGAAGCGCCACAACTCCAGGGCTGCAGGGAAGGTCTCCTCACTCCACACCTTTCCAGGAAGTGAGGCAGAAAAGGATTCCTACCTCACTCCCACCCCGGTGTGGACCCAGTGTTTGTGGTGCCTGCAACGAGGGTGGCCAGTTGTCCTGATTTTCCAGGGACTAAGGAGTTTCCTAGGACTAAGGACTTTTATTGCTAAAATCAGGACGGTTGGTCATTCTACCCAAAGCGCATACAATTTTGCGGAGAGGCCCTCTTTACAAATTACAAAAATATCTTTGGCAAATTTTATGAACATATGACTGTGTGGAAACGTTGGCGGGCTCCTCTCAAGGCCTTTGCAACTGAAAGGCTCTGAAGCAAGGTAAATCTGCCCCTGTCCCCAGCCCTTGCAGCCCCTACAGCCCCTTGACCCTCCCTGTGAAGGCTCTTTCCTGCACTCAGGCCTGGCCAGGAGGTCTGGTGGGAACATGAGCTCTCTGGCAAGGTTAGTGGTTGATCTGCAGGAGCTTTTCTGATGGGTGGGGCAGTTTATGGGGAAACAGGAGAGGGACTGCAATGTGGGGCAAAGGGATGTCAGGGTCTCTGCCCTGGTGGGACAGGGAAGGGACTGCGCTTAACCAGTGTTTCATCATTCACTGCCTAGAGCTAGAGCTGGGAGGAGTCTCAGGGCAGCATGCAGCCCAACCCCCTCATTTCTAGACCCACATTTGTCGGACTCCCCAGGTCTGCTGCCCATTATCCCTAAGCCAGCCCACAGGCTGGTCCCAGAGGAGCACCCTACTTGATCTCTTGCCCAGTAAGCTCAAAGTTCACGGAGCACTCTGAGAGCCCACCTCACTTTGGCCTTCACCCCTGAGGGACTCTCTATCAGCAACAGGTAATTAGGGGAACCACTGGAAGAGGAGAGAGTGCTGAGGGCCTGGAAGGAGGGACAGGATGCACAGGCTAAGGCTGGCTTGCTGTCAGGCCCTGGCCTGCTCAGGCTGCTCAGGGAGGGGCCAAAGGGGCATCTGTTTCCTCTTGGCCAGGTACCCTCAGTCCCACCCAAGGAGATGAAAATGATGATGCTGGTGTCCTGATGCAGAGCTTCCTGGCCTGCGAATGGAGAATGAAGTCCACAAAATATTCCCAAACACCTTCTCTTCTCTCTCCCTGAAGCTTTGTGGAGCTGAGCTAAGGTTTAGAGATGGGGGGGCGTATTTCCTGCTGGAGAGAAGGGGGAGGTCCCAGGGCTTAGTGAGCACCAGTGATGTACAAAGAGCAAAGCCAGGTCGGGCTTCCAGTGGGATGTTGGGGCGGAGAAGCAGAGGACCTGTCTGGCCTGAGGGTGGGGTCTCATTCAGGTCCCTTAGTGAATAGATCAAGGGGTAGAGGATAGACCAGAGAGTTGAACACAGAGGGTGAGTGGGAATGAAGAGGAGAAAGAAAGGAGGTTGGGGAGGTCAATTTTGAGGAAAGGGGTGGGGACCACATTGGGAATCCAGGCCAGGGGACCTTAAGTGGGGAGCTGGAGAGAGGAGAGGAGCAGCCCAGGAATTGAGGAGAGGGGCAACTACCCATTGAGGCCACTACTTCAGCCCCAGATCTTGGTGGGGCAAATATTTACCCAGTGACAACAGTTGCTAAGCAGGGAGGAAGGAGGAGGGAGGGTAGTAGCCAGAGGCCCTTCCAGGCTCCTCCCCATTCCTCACAAAAGACAGCCTAGAGAGGCTGAGCCATACTACCTGCCACCTCCACTGGGGAGGCTCAGCTATACCCCTCCATGCACATACACCTTGGGGTCACTTCTATGCCCCCCCTAAGCCAAACCCGGTAACAATCTAGAAGGTTAAACTAGGAGTAATTTAATCCAGGCCTTCCCCCAATCTGGAACAGCTTTGGATATTCAGACTTTGCTAAATACCCTTTCTCAATCTGTTGTTCAGTGTTTGGGGGGTGGGGTGCTGAGACGGGGAGACCCAAAGAGTCAGAATATGGTGAGGAAGGGGCTGAAGGGATGCTGAAGAAGGGATGCTTCAGGGGATGAAGGAAAAGGAGAGGCTCCATTAGAAGCTTCACAGAGCAGAAAGCTCCTGTGGCTCAAAGGAGTAGGGCGCCGGCCCCATATACCGGCCCCATATACCGGAGGTGGCAGGTTCAAGCCTGGCCCCGGGCAAAAACTGCAAAAAAAAAAAAACCCAAGAAGCTTCACAGAGGTGGGGAGTAGAGCTGGTAGAGCCAGAGGAGGGGGTCCTAAGGGGCATTGCTCATTCTGTTCTCTGGGCAGAGAAGGGCAAGGGTTAGGGAGGGGGAGAGTGGGGTGTGCTCAAATGGAGCCAGATGTGGCCCATGTGATGTGGGCTGATCCTGGCATGGGCACAACGGGGGCAGGACATGCTGCTGGAAAGGATTAGTCAGAAACTGGGAGGGGGCATTCCCCAGCGAGGGGGCAGGGGAGAGATAGTCCAAGAACCCCCACCAAGCACATGGGGGAGGATGAAAGGGCTCAAGACCCACAAGGCAGGGTACAGGTTGTCCTCTCTATCTCCTGCTCAAGGGAACCACCATCTGCCTGCAGTTAAGGTCCCTACCCATTTTCCTGGCTAAGCCTTAGCTTCTGTATGCAACTGGAGATCCTGACACCCGTTTCCACTGCTGAGATGAGTCCTGGATATAGGATTTGCTGGGGGCCAGCTCAGGAACCAGCATATTCGGAGGACACACCATAGGTCTGTCCTTGCCTACCTCCCCAGGCCTCTGCTCTGCAGGGCATCTTTCTGGGCATCCATAGGTTTTCACCCTCACCATAGGTCCTCTGGAAATAGGGACTTGGAGATGGGAGAGAAGGATTAGTAGGGAGGTCACAAAGAGGAAGCTGCTGAGAATAAGAGGAGGTTCTCAAGAGCCAGAGTGGCTGCAGAGACAAAGTCCCTGACTCCACTGTAGCCTCCATAGAGCTACCCTCAAGCAAAGGTAGAGGAAGGGCCATCACTGTGGAGTAACACTAGAGAGCCTGAAGCAACACATGGGAGGGACTTCTCAGTACCCCAACAGTACTGTGCCTTCCATGCACAAAGGGAGAAGGGGATCTCAGGAAGTGAAGCAGAGCAGGGGTGAGCCAGGGCACAGCAGTTATGGCAAGACCTACAGAAGCAGAACATGGAGCCCTTGGAGAACCAGTCCAAGCTGGCAATCAAAAGGCTGTTGTTTTCCAAACTCCCATCGGAAAGTTTGAAAAACACACATGGAAACGTGACTCACTGCCCCCTCCCCATGGCCCCCCTTTCCTGGTTTCTGAGATTTTTCTCCCTAGAGTTAATTCAAGTCACATTCCCACAGAAACCAAAGCTTCATTAGGGAGGGCAAAGAGCGGGCTGCAGGAGGCCAGAGGCGCCAGGGAGGGGCTGGAAATGAAGATGGGCTGGGCAGGGTGGAGTGGTCAGGCTGTGCTGATGTGCCCACTGCAGACACCTCATGTTGGGGAGAACTCAACTTCTAAGAACTTAGACATTCAACTCACGGCTGCAGGCAGAAGAGCTCATTCACATCTCCACCACCTAAACCGAACTGCCTAGTGTTAGGACAAGAAGAACGCCGTGAGCTCAGAGTCTCCCAACCAGAGGTGACAGAACCAGGACTGAAACCTGTGTGCCTGGCCTGACGAGTCTGTGGTATGCCTACTGCACCTTGCTGCCCTCTGTGCCCAGGCCCAGAGAACTTGCTTTCTGGCTACTTCCTTGGAACCCACTCCCTAGGCCACAACTGAAGTGAGAGGCCCCAGAATGTGGGAGTGGGGAGCTCTCCTGCATTCACTTCCATTGCCACCCCTCATGCCCCACCTCCCCTGTATCATGGAACAAGCAAGCAGGTGCATCCCTCTTGGGCAGGTACGTCCCTCTCGGGGGGCTAGGGAGGATCCAGGCAGGCCTGCACAGCAGGCTATCTCTGGACCAGGAATTCCCAGCCTGTCCCAGAGAGGCCAGAGAAAGGGAGGGCCTAACACTAGGCCAAGGTGAAGTGACCTTCCACTCTTTAGAATTCTTGGAAGAGGACCCTAAGTATTCCCAGGCCACTAGTGACCCCCAAGCTTCCATACTTGCCATCCCTCCTTGGATGTCCCAGATGGAGTTCTCCGTTTCTCCCCAGTAGCACCCTGGCCCACTCTGCTTGTCCTTCCTCAGCTTCACCCCTTTCATCTCCTTTGGCCAATGAGCCAAGTCCGAAGGCCCCCACCTTCAGGGTTTCTCTGTCCTGTGCATACCTCCGGCACCCTGGCTTTGATCACTGTCAGTCTCCCTGTTGCCACCTTTGCCCCCACCCCTTCTCCTCCATAAGCTGCGTTGATCTTTCTGAAATGAAAACCACGTGGTGTTTCCACAAGACTTCAAAATAACAGTGAATCCCCACTGAATTTGGGGCAAAGTCCAAATTCCTTGACCTGGTCTGTGAAGCCCCCTGTGACCTGGGCTGTGCCTGCATCTCTTTCTTCATCACTTGCCCTCTCAACAGCAGCAATCCCTGCATTTTTTTGTTTTTTCCTAGCTAAGTTTTCCAGATCTGACACATACTTTGCCCCCTGATCAGCTCTTGCTCATCCTCAACTCCTGATGAGCCTCTAGTGGCTGAGATGAAAGTGCCACTAAGTCTGGGTTGGGTATCTTCACTGAGCTTCCAATATCCCTTTGCACACGGTGCCTATGACCCTGTGACACTGTGTACACCTGTCTTCCCCCAGTATAGGTACACAAAAGGCATTCAATGCACATTTTCAGCTAAGCATCCTCATCACACTTCTGTCATGAACCAGCACCCTAGAAACATTTTCCCCCTCTACTCTTTCCACACACCCCATTCCTCAGCACCTGACTGGGCTCACCTTGTCCCACAGGCCACACCTGCACTGCCTCCCTTCATCTGAACTTCATATATGCACTGCAACTAGGCCTCCCTCCCCACCCGGCCTGGGGCCTAGTCACAATAACAGCAGTTAATAAGAGCTACTGTGTACAGAGCACTTGCTATGTGTCAGGGCCTGTTCTAGGTGCTTTATGTTCATTGGCTCATTTCTTAACCTAGTAGGAGCTAAAGATAGGGAGGGGTTGGCCCAAAGACCTAATTGGTCTGATGGCTGGGGACATGTTTCTTCAGGAGGTTATTAACTCTATATTCACTGCATGTAAAAGAGAAGGGTATGTGCTAGGCCTTCAATAAGTGTTTATGGAGGGAAGGAATGATGTAATTGCCTACCTTTATAGCAGGTCCTATACTAGTAAAACATTATCCCTAGGCAGCCCTGGGAGGTGAGCAATGCAAGGTCATTATTCTCATTTTATTGAGAAGGACTCTGTGAGTGGGGAGGGACTTGCTTCCGGCTGCACAGGTGGTAATGAGCTTCAATCAATGTGCAGCACATCCTGGAATATGCAGAGGGCTGGTGGCAAGGGACCAGGAGGCACTGAGCTAGTCTCAGACAAACCCTTTGAGACCTTCCATCCAGTGACCTCAAACCTTGCTGGGCATCAGAATTTCTTAGGGGAGGAGGCTTTCAAAACTACCTATTAGTCAAGCACAGTGGCTCATCCCTGTAATCCCAGCACTTTGGGAGGCCAAGTTGGGAGGATCACTTGAGACCAGAAGTTCAAGCACAGCCTAGGCAACATAGCAAGTCCCCATCTCTAAAAAAAAAAAAAAAAAAAGAGAAAGAAAGAAATGGCTCAGTGCCTGTAGCTCAGCAGCTAGGGCGCCAGCCACATACACCAGGGCTGGCAGGTCTGAACCTAGCCCCGGCCTGCCAAACAACAATGACAACAACAAAAATAGCCCGGTGCTGGCTCGTCGCCTATAGTTCAGCCACATACACGGAAGCTGGTGGGTTTGAATCCAGCCTGGGCCTGCCAAACAACAATGACAATTACAACCAAAAAAATAGCCAGGCATTGTGGTGGGCATCTGTAATCCCAGTTACTTGGGAAGCTGAGACATGAGAATTGCTTAAGCCCAAGAGTTTGAGGTTGCTGTGAGCTGTAACGCCACAGCACTCTACCCAAGGTGACAGCTTGAGACTCTACTCAAAAAAAAAAAAATAGGCGGCGCCCGTGGCTCATTGAGTAGGGCACCAGTCCCATATACCGAAGGTGGCGGGTTCAAACCTGACCTCGGCCGAACTGCAAAAACAGAAAAATAGCCGGGTGTTGTGGTGGGCACCCGTAGTCCCAGCTACTCGGGAGGCTGAGGCAAGAGAATCGCCTAAGCCCAGGAGCTGGAGGTTGCTGTGAGCTTTGTGACGCCAGCACTCTACTGAGGGCGATAAAGTGAGACTCTGTCTCTATAAAAAAATAATAATAATAAAATAAAATAAAATAGGCTCGGCACCTGTGGCTCAAGCGGCTAAGGCGCCAGCCATGTACACCTGAGCTGGCGAGTTCGAATCCAACCTGGGCCCACCAAACCACAATGACAGCTGCATCCAAAAAAAAAAAAAGGATCGGTGCCTGTGGCACAATGGGCTAAGGAGCCAGCCACATACACCTGAGCTGGTGGGTTCGAATCCAGCCTGGGCCGCCAAACAACAATGACAGCTGCAACCAAAAAATGACCAGGCGTTGTGGCGGGCGCCTGTAGTCCCAGCTACTTGGGAGGCGGAGGCAAGAGACTCGCTTGAGCCCAGGAATTGGAGGTTGCTGTGAGCTGTGATGCCACAGCACTCTATCCAGGGTGACAGCTTGAGGTTCTGTCTCAAAAAAAAGAAAAACAAACAAACAAAAAAAACAAATATTGTGGCTTGGTCATTTGTACCCTTATATTAACCTGAAATTTAAAAAAATGTAAAAACAAGCACCCCAATACTAATTTGTAACTAGATGAACAACAATAGGCCTACTCAAGGGAAAAACACAATTAAATTCAAGAAGAAGAGAGGGGAAGGGGGAGGGAACTTAGTAAGCTCCCATCTAACAAGTACAATGACTGGACATATGGCACACTTCCTGGGTAAAAGACTCAACTACAACTAGGACATTACCTAATAAACCCAAACAATGTAACCCTAATCCCATGTACCCTTATATTAATCTGAAATTAGTAATTCAGAAAAGTATACCTTATAAGGTATTAAAATTAATTTTTAAGAATTTTCTTAAGGTTGATATGTAAAACATACATAGAAAGGCAAGCAAAACTTTTTTTTCCTACTTAAAACTTATAGTTCAGGGGCTCGGTGCCTGTGGCTCAGCGGGCTAAGGCGCCAGCCATGTAAACCTGAGCTGGCGGGTTCGAATCCAGCCTGGGCCCACCAAACAACAATAACGGCTGTAACCCAAACAAAAATAGCCGGGCGTTGTGATGGGCACCTGTAGTCCCAGCTACTTGGGAGGGAGAGGCAGGAGACTCGCTTGAGCCCAGGAATTGGAGGTTGCTGTGAGCTGTAATGCCACAGCACTCTATCCAGGGTGACAGCTTGAGGCTCTGTCTCAAAAAAAAACTTATAGTTCAGGGTGGCACATGTGGCTCAGTGAGTAGGGTGCTTGCCCCATATACCGAGTGTGGCGGGTTCAAACCCATCCCCAGCCAAACTGCAACAAAAAAATAACTGGACGTTGTGGTGGGTGCCTGTAGTCCCAGCTACTCAGGAGGCTGAGACAAGAGAATTGCCCAAGCCAAGAGGTTGCTGTGAGCTGTGATGCCACAGAACTCTACCAAGGGTGACAAAGTAGACTCCGTCTCTTAAAAAAAACAAAACAAAACAAAAAAAACTTACAGTTCAGGGATGGATAGATGGGTAGATATGTGATAAACTCAATATAGCAAAATAATAATTGCAGATCCAGAGTTGTGTATATTTGGGTTTTTAGTGTATAATTCTTTTAAGGTCTACATATTAATTGAATTTTTTATGATGAAATATTGGGGGGAAACTCTACAACCTCTAGTTCATAATTTGTCTAAAAATCTCAGTGAGGAGGTATATTAACTGGTTTCAGACCTAGTACACTAACAGAAAACAGTAATTAGGCTTAGTCTAATTACTATTTAAGCTCTTGCCTTATATTATTTAATAAAAAGAGAAAAGAGTTGTTTTTTATTGAGAAGGGTTTAGAGTTTTAACCAGCTTTTCAGAAAGCTCCATGTTCCCAAAAAAGTTACAAATTTTCTTCTATACTTTAATACTATAAAGCAAAAGAGAAACAAGGATGCTTCCTTGGGAAAAAGTAACTATTAAGGGATAGACAGGGAAGAACTGCTAGTGAAACCAATTAAAAGACTAAGGGCAGAGATGAAAGGAAAACCAGAAAAGAAAAAATGGCAAGAAAGCCAAAGGAGATGAGAAATACAGAGAATGGTCAACAGTATAATTTACGATGAGGGAGAAGTATTCACAGGTGACTTTTTTTTTTTTTTTTTTTTAGAGACAGAATATCACTTTATTGCTCTTGGTGGAGTGCCCTGATGGCACAGCTCACAGCAATCTCCAACTCCTGGGCTTAGGCAATTCTCTTGTCTCAGCCTCCCAGGTAGTGAGGACTACAGGCGCCTGCCAGAACACCCGGATATTTTTTGTTGTTATTGCATTTTTGGCCACGGCCAGGTTCGAACCCACCAACCTCGGTATATGGGGCTGGCGCCCTACTCACTGAACCACACCCTCAGTGTATGTGGTTGGTGCTGGAACCACTGTGCTATGGGTGCCGAGCTTTTTTTTGAGACAAGAGTCTCACTAGGTCACCCTCAGTTGATGCACGGCATCTTATTTCACAGCAACTTCAAACTCTTGGGCACAAGCGATCCTCTTGCCTCAGCCTCCCAAGTAGCTGGGACTACAGGCGCCCGCCACAATGCCCTGCTATTTTTTAGAGATGGGGTGTCCCTCTTGCTCAGGCTGAGGCAAGTTGAGCTCATGAGCTCAGGCAATCCACTCGCCTTGGCCTCCCAAGTGCTGGGATTACAGGTGTGAACCACCGTGCCCCACCTAACACAGTATTTTTGTTTGTTTTTTTTTTTGAGACAGAGTCTCACTATATCACCTTCAAGAGAGTGCAGCAGCATCACAGCTCACAGCAACCTCAAACTCTCCGGCTTTAGGGCTTAAGCAATTCTCTTGCCTCAGCCTCCCAGTACCTAGGACTACAGGCGCCTGCCAGAACACCAGGCTATTTTTTTGTTAATGTTGTCACTGTTGTTTAGTAGGCCCTGGACAGGTTTGAACCCACCAGCCCTGGTGCATGTGGCTGGCACCCTAACCACTGAGCTATGGGCGCCAAGCCCTAACACCGTATTCTTTAAAAAAAAACAAACAATAACCATTCCTTCTTTTCAGTTTCAGACAAAATGTTCAATTTAAGGCTGGGAACAGTGGCTCTTGCCTGTAATCCTAGCACTCTAGAAGGCCGACGCAGGTGGATTGCCTGAGCCAGAGTGAGACCTCGTCTCTAAAAATAGCCAGGTGGCTTGGCGCCTGTGGCTCAACAGGCTAAGGTGCCAGCTGCATACACCTGAGCTGGCGAGTTTGAATCCAGCCCAGGTCCGCCGAACAACAACGACAGCTGTACCTATAGTCCCAGCTACTCAGGAGGCTGAGGCAAGAGAATCACCTAAGTCCAAGAGCTGGAGGTTGCTGTGAGCTGTGATGCCACAGCACTCTATCCAGGGTGAGAGCTTGAGGCTCTTTCTCAAAATAAATAAATAAATAAATAAATAAATAAATAAATAAATAAAAATAGTCTGGTGTTGTTGGGCACCTCTAGTCCCAGCTACTTGGGAGGCTGACGCAAGAGAAACTCTTGAGCCCAAGAATTTGAGGTTGCTGTGAGCTATGAAGCTAGAGCACTCTACTGAGGGTGACAAACTAAGACTGTCTCAAAAAAAAAAGTCCAATTTAAAAATAATATCATATATGAACCTCCTATCAGCATAAAACTTTTATGTATAACTATTTGTAGTCTTCCCAAATATGCCTTTCCTATTTTCTACATGGCCTGTATTTTCATGTTCCAGAGGATGTCAATTATAAATATTTTTACATGGCTACAGATGCAGCACCAAAATGAATGAGAGAGTGTGCATGAGTATGTGATGTATATATGCTATGGATTGTCCCTTAAGAGAGTTTGAAGTTTGGTTTCTTTACAATTAAGAGTTGTGCTGGGCACGGTGGCTCACGCCTATAATCCCAGCACTTGAGAGGCCAAGGTAGGTGGATTGTCTAAGTTCACAGGTTCAAGACCAGTCTGAGCCAGAGCAAGCCCTCATCTCTAAACATAGCTGGGAATTATGGTGGGCACCTGTAGTCCCAGCTACTTGGGAGGCTGAGGCAAGAGGATCGTTTAAGCCTGAGAGTTTGAGGTTGCTGTGAGCTATGATGCCACCGCACTCTACCATAGGTGACAAAGTGAGATCTGTCTCAAAAAAAAAAAAAAATTAAGTTAAATGAAGAGTCATTTGATATTTTACAGAACTCACATATCAACTTATCTAAGACAATCACCATTTAACTCAGTGGAATATTAAAAGTGATTTCAGGGCAGTGCCTGTGGCTCAGTAAGTAGGGCACCAGCCCCATATACCAAGGGTGGTGGGCTTGAACCCACCCCCAGCCAAGCTGCAACAAAAACAACAACAAAAATAGCTGGGCGTTGTGGCGGGCACCTATAGTTCCAGCTACTCAGGAGGCTGAGGCAAGAGAATAGCCTAAGCCCAGATGTCACAGCACTCTACCCAGGGTGACAAAGTGAGACTCTGTCTCTAAACAAAAACAAATAAAATAAAAATAAAAGTGATTTTGGCTCGGCGCCTGTGGCTCAACGGGCTAAGGCACCAGCCACGTACACCTGAGCTGGCGGGTTCGAATCCAGCCCGGCCAGTCAAACAACAATGACAGCTGCAACCAAAAAAATGGCCAGGCGCCTGTAGTCCCAGCTACTTGGGAGGCGGAGGCAAGAGACTCACTTGAGCCCAGGAATTGGAGGTTGCTGTGAGCTGTGATGTCACAGCACTCTATCCAGGGTGACAGCTTGAGGCT
>CAUYON010046030.1:0-39849 GCA_963573935.1 Arctocebus calabarensis
TTATTACTGAGTCCTAAGATCTAATGGAATTTTCTTTGCTAAGTTTTGGATTTTGTTGCAGCCCGTATAGCCTATGGCTAGGAGTAAGAGTTATAAGAAATAGCTCAATAAGGGAACATCTTGGTGGAAAGGGCATGGAGAGGGATTTAGCTCTCCTAACAAGCATGAGAGTTCACGAGATGAGAGCAGTGGTGAATTGGCAGCCTCTACACCTGTGGTGTTGAGAGGCACGAGATCAACCTTATATTAGGCTGGAGGAGAAGGGAGGTGGGAGCATGCGCATTCTAGCATGGATCCACTTAATCTGACTTTGTCTCCTCTCCTGCCTGCAGCATTCCAGCAGGGAGTCTCTCTACTGAAGGTCACCAAGCTTTGCTAAAGACTAAGATCTATCTTTCTCAGAAGACTACTTTAATCCCTTTAAGACTCTCTCTCTCTCCTGCTGAAGTAGACAGCCCTCAGGCACCCAAGAGAACTGTTTCTGAGCAAGGTAACTTACCGGTCTGCGTTGGGAACCTAGTGAAGCTGGGCACAAGACCTGGCCAGTCTTGGGCCCTGACAAGTGTCAGAAGTGACCTGTGACAGGATTTGGTTGGGATCTCAAGCAAATGTGGATGTCTCTCCTATGCCTGTCCCGCCACTGGGTTTTGGAAGCCAGACCTGAGCTGTCTGGTTTCCCAAGTTCACATCAGGAGAGGAAGTTTGTCTCAGGATGAATCACTCCTCAACTCTCACCCACACTTGAAGATTTAGACTTTAGATATCAGAGTTCATTGGGCTAATAGATGTAATGAATGTATATTGGAGAAGGAATGTGATAAGGAATAAATTGGGGGGGAGCCAAGATAGAGCTCTCTGGACTAAATTTTGTCCCACATAATTTCTATGCTGCAGTCCTAACCTCAAATTCAATGGCACTTAGGGATAAGTCCTTTGGGAAATAATTACATTTCATTAAGATGATGAGGATGGGACCTGTGGGTCCTTCATGTGGGATTAGTGCCTTAAAGAAGAGATATCAGACAGTGGCTTTGTCTGTGTGTCTCTGCCACATGAGAACACAGCCTGAAGAAGGCTGTACGCAGACCAGGGACCGAGCAGAGCCCTCGCCAGACTCCAAACACTCTGGTGTCTTGATCTTGGACGTCCTGAATCCAGAACTGGAAAAATTAACTTCTGTTGCAGAAGCCATTCAGTCTAAGCCTTTTATGGCAGCCCAAGTTGGCTATGACAAGGTCACATTGAATTGGACAGACAATCCTGACACCAGAAGAGAGAACAGAGCAAAAGTGCATATTTGGAAGTAATCAGGGAAGGATGAGAATCCTAACAACCTATTAATGCTCATCTAGGCAGAAAAAGAGAGATAGAGACATCCAGGTGGGGGGAATTGGTTCAAGAGAAAGTTTGAAGCCAGGAAAAAGCTTATGATGTGCTTGAAAAATAGCAAGTGAAAAAGCTAGCTAAAAGGGAGGGCTTTTGAAGGAAGAATTATAAAGGCTCAAAGTCAGTCATCAGTGTGATGATTCATATATTAAGATGATGCCGTCTTTCTAAGGCACTACGCATTGTCTGGTTTGGCGGCTGTGGGGATAAATTTACACTGATCTTTCCATGTATTTTCTCATGCTGCTTCTTGAAAGTAATACTGTTGGACCTTTAAAGTCCTTTCAAGTCCCAGGGTACTCTGACTCAACTGCACATTTTTAACACGCCTGACTGAGATGAAGGGCACAGTCTGCTACTGTGTATAAAAAGACATTGAGTGCAAGAGAGAACTAGAAAAGCTGTGACCTTGACTTCATCCACAATACTAGTCTAGTGATCACCAAAGTGGGCACACAAACTCCTCACGTGATCTGAGGACACTGTCAGAAAAATATTTTTTTGATACTTCTCATTATTTTCTTATTTATCTTATGTTTTGTGAAACATTTTGTAGTATGGATAGCATATTTAGCAATCATATGCATATAATTATATATGCATGTATTCTTTATGAGGCTGTGTTTACATTTACTAATAGACTTGTGTGACATAAAATTTCAAAAGTTATTGCTTTAGTCAACTGTATTATTCAGTAGGTGGAAGACGTGAATGACTCCATGGGGATTTTAGATAGTATCCCTGAGAAGTTGAGGATCAGCTGAAGGAATCTGAGTGTGGGAATAAGGGAAGATCACTTCTCAGAGAGCTCACCCTGCAAATTCACTGGGAGCCAGGTTTGCAGGCAGCAGTGAAAAGCAGGATGGTCAGTGAGGAACCTCCTTCCCTCTCTCCAGGTAACTGGTAATGAGGTTTGATCTGGAAGGGGTGCTAATGAGGACTCAGAGGCAAGGCCTCAATAAATAAACAATATAGTGATCAGGTACAATAAGCAGGATGTGGTGAATGATTGGAAAAGAAATGTGCAGGAAAGAGACTAGTAATGATCCCTTCAAAGTTTTAGTTTAGATGACTATTTTTAAGCTACCTGCATCAGAGAATTAATTAGGGAAGGATTGGGATAATCAGTGCAGTTGTCACCTTGCTGGGTTCGAGATGCTCAAAGGTCTGTTTTGGGGGCTGAAGATGTACAGAAGAGAGCTGGGAGCTGAGGTTGAGAAAAGAGGTGTGGATGGGCACATTAATATAAGAGTCAGAAATTACAGGGAGAGGGGACATGGGAACATATAGAATGAGGCCAGGCGCCATGGCTCATGCAGATAATCCTAACTCTTTGGGACGCCAACGCGGTGGATCACTTGAGCTCAGGAGTTCAAGACCAGCCTGAGCAAAAGTGAGACCCTGTCTTCCACTAAAAATAGAAAAATTAGCCGGGCATGGTGGGATGCCAGGCACCTGTAGTCCCAGCTACTCAGGAGGCTGAGGCAGGTGGATCGCTTAAGCCCAGGAATTTGAGGTTACTATGAGCTATGATGATGACACAGCACTCTCCTAAGGGTGAGAGAGTGAGACTCTGCGTTAAGAAAAAACGTGTAGATATGTGTGTGTGTGTATTTATAGAGAGACAGGGAGAGAGAGTAAGATAAGACAAGATTGAGCATTGTGGGGTAACATTAAAAACAATCATGTGCTAGGGCAGCAAATGCAAGGCACTTTTATTTATCTGATCTAAACTTTGTGGTTTGAATTTTTTTAAGTGAATAGATAAAGTAGAAAATGGTAGAGATATTTTTCAGTCTTTGAAAGTATCTGCTACTCAAAATGGCATCATGAGGTGTGAAAGAAAGCTTTCATTAAGAAAAATTAGTGGAGTGGTAATTTTGTTTCTATAGTACAGAGAATAATTACTTCGGAATTAAATGTTACTTTTAAAATAAATAAATGCATTCATGTAATTAGTGAATTTATGTATTTTCTTCAGTAAAATATTGGCTAAACTTTGTTCAGATAAATTAGAAATAACGCCATCTAAATTAACATTTCACATTATCATATACTGAGAAAAGTATTATGTATTGACAAAGTAGTAAATATGTGGTTTCATCTCATATACTTAGGAAGATGCCGTTCTTTCACTTGTGTGAACAATTGAATGTCCTTTTTCCTTTTATCTTGAATATTCTCCCTTCACATTTTAACCTAGTAAACTCCTATTAACTACTCAATACCCAACTCTTAGTTTACATCCTCAAAAGCTTTATTTGAGTTCCACATTCGTTATCTCATTTACCTAGTCTATCCTAGAGATTGTTCTTTTTAACCTAATTTACTATATTTTACCATAAATATCACTGTATTTGGTATTGTAATTTTTTTTTACTTTTAATAGAGTATTTTTTTATTGACTCTGAGATACAGAGGGTCAAGTTAATAATGCCATTGTGTCACAGGGCACTGTATTTATTTCTCCACTCCCATTTTCCTCTGCCATCTATAAGTAACATTTCCACATCGCCAAGATATATTTTTTTCTTTGTATCATGGTAAAAACATGTAGTATAGAACAGAACAGGTACTTTTATTTATTTTTATTTCAAATTAATATGAGGGCACAAATTTTAAGGTTACATTATTCTCACTTCCAAGGTAAAGTTCAGGTTGTAGTAGAGCCCTTCCCTGGGGGGTAGGCTGAACCTTCACATTGGGAACATTAAGTGAGATCCCACCAACTGCCCTCCACCTCTCCTGTCTCGTCCCCCTACTAGACTGTATGTTTGTTGTCTCATTCATGTGGGTATGTAATTGTTTATATATTGGCTTCATATTATTATTGAGTACATGGTTTTGTTTTTTGTTTCTTGTTTTCTATTCTTGAGATACTTTACTAAGAAGAATGTGTTTCACCTCCATTCAGGTAAACATAATAGTCTCCATCTCTTCTTATGGCTGAATAGTATTCCACGGTACAGGTGTGCCACAGGCTGTTAATCCATTCGTGGACTGATGGGTCCCCGGGTCGCCTCCACGACTTGGCTATTGTGAACTGAGATGCAATAAACATTCTGATGCAATGTCTTTGTGGTAAAATGATTCTTGTTATTCTGTGTAGATACCTAGTAATGGAATTGTGGGATCAAATGGAAGATCGACTTTTGGCTCTTTAAGGATTCTCCGTACTTCTTTCCATAAAGAGTGTTATTAGTTTGCAATCCCACTAGCAGTGTAGAAGTGCTGCTCCCTTCTCTCCACAGCCACCCCAGTATCTGCAGTTTGGGGACTTTGTGATGTGGGCTAATCTTCATGAAGTTAGGTGATATCTGAAAGTGGTTTTGGTTTGTATTTCTCTGATGATTAAAGATGATGAGCATTTGTCCTTGTGTTTGCTGGTCATTTGTCTGTCATCTGCAGAGAAGTTTCTGTTCAAGTCTCTTACCTGCTTATAAAAGGGGTTGTTTGCTCTTTTCTTGTTGATTGATTTGAATTCTCTGTAGATTCTAGTTATCAGATCTTTGTCAGAATCACGACATGCAAAAATCTTCTCCCATTCCGAAGGCTGTCTGTTTGCCCTGATTGTGGTACCCTTAGCTGTGCAGAAGCTTTTTAGCTTGATTATATCCCATTTATTTATTTTTTTGGTGTTGCTGCAATTGCCAGGGGTATCTTCCTCATAAAATCTTTTCCCAGGCCAATATTTTCAAGCATTTTCCCTTCACTCTCTTTGAGACTTTTATTGTTTCGTGTCTTAAATTTAAATCTTATATCTAGCGAGAATCAATTTTTCTCAATGGTGAAAGGTATGGGTCCAATTTCAGCCTATATGTGGCTAACAAGGTCTTCCAGCACCATTTATTCAACAGTAGTTCTTTTCCCCAGGGCGTGCTTTTGTTAGGCTTATCAAAGATCTAATGGCTAGATGTGGCTGGGTTCATTTCTAGATTCTCTATTCTATTTCAAAGATCTATGTGTGTGTTCCTTTTTTGCCTAAGCATTATATTTAATATTGAGTGTTATATGTCTTTTGAGCATTATATCTCAAAACATATACACTCAGGTTGTATTGCATATATTTAATCTGTTGCTTTTAAGAGCTCCATACACCCCTAGTGTGTCTCCCCCACCTTCTGCTTATGGGCTCCTGCATCGGTTTCAGCTTTGAGTTTACACAGAGACTGCTACAACACATATTCATGAACATCTTCTTATACATTTAATTGAAAGATTTTTTAGCATTTGTAATTCTGAGTCCTAGAATATGTAATCTTAATGTAAATAACTGTCAGAATATTCTCAAGAGTAACAACAGGAGCAGGAGAGACCTTATGTCATCATATCTTTAAAAGCATTTGACATCTAGTACTTTTGCCAAACACATGAACAGAAATGGATCACTCATTTCTAACTATCAATGAATTTGAATATCCTTACTATGCTGGCTGGACATTTGAACCACCTTGTATAATTTACCCAATTACATTTTTTGTACATTTTGTTGATTTATTACAGAATTTTGTTCTTCTTCCTGAACGAATGGCAGGCATTTGGGATATATTTTTGATATTGTTCTTTTATAAGTTTCAGACACTACAGCCATCTAGTTGGTCCATTACTGATCTGTTAAGTTTGCTCATGCCTTCATTAAAGGAGAATGTATTGATTTGACATAATTAAGTCATTAACCATTCATCTCTATGTATCTATATAAATGAGAAAATAAATTAAGTAGATTTATTTTAAAAATTCTATCGGATTTATGATTAGGACGTTCTGTAATGTTTTGGGGACACTTGATATGTTCATAATATTGAACTTCTTATAAAGGGGCACAGGCTTTCTCTCCATTACTTCAGAGGAACTTGTGCATTACTAAGTAGAGTTATATATTACTTTCCAGGTTTTTGGTAATTCTTTGTCATTGTTAGGTACTTTCCTGTTTAACTGCTATCACAAGTTGTTTCTTGCCACTGGTTATATTCTCTGGTGTGTTATTGCTAATACATTAGCAATAGAAAAGTATTTATTGTTATTGCTAATACATTAGCAATAGGAAAGTATTTTCATGTGCTGATGTTGTTGCAAAAACAAACAGATTAAACTTAATTTGGAGACCATATTAATACTGTTATGTCTTCAGTTTTAAGTTTAATACCTCTTATGAGTCTTTTATTGGAACCCCAGTATTGGTACTAGAAAACAATGACAGAAATAATGGGCATCTTTGTCTTGTTCCTTGTTTTACAATGTTTTTATTTTAAGTAAAATATTTGCTGTTACATTTTAAAAACTTACTAAACTAAGGAAACTTCCTTAGATTTATGATTTGCTTTTTCTCTCTTATGCTATGTGGTAATTTACATCAGATGCTTTTTCTGAAGCTCTAAGTAATCATGAGTTGCTACCTTTATCTGTGGCCAATTACATGGATATATTTGGTGATATTGAATCATTTTACATCCTTAAGATAAGCAATATTTTGATTATTTGCTATAATCATGAATTATAATCTATTGGATTCAGACAGCCTTTTTAAAAAAATAGGTACTTTTATGATCCTGCATTGAAAGGGATTATAATTTCCTTTTTGTTGTACTGTCCATGGGTAGAATTGGAATAAAAGGTTCAATAATCCCATAAAATGGCAACATTTGTGTATGATTTTCCTCTGTCTGTCATGAGTAATTGGAGCAGGTGAATCAACAGAAACTATATCCATGTGTGGGTATATTTGATATTTGTAATGCTGGGGTCCTGTATAGCTGTATAAACTGCATTTTCCCTAACAGTTATTTTTTTATTCCGTGTTTTCCTTAACAGTATATCTCTAACATTATCTCTATCATTACATTTTGAAGGGGTCATTTTAACTGTAATGTAATTCTCTCTGAAATAACAATGTAATATTCCAGGGAATAATTTAATGTGTGGATTTCCTTTGAAATTTTTGTCTTTTAAATGAAGCTATAATGATAACTATCGATGAATCAAACCCATCACAATGCTTCATATGAGTCATTGCCTTGATATCTTCAACTTTGGGTCCCTGGCACATAACAGCTCAGGCACTTAGATAGTGTTTGGTATACATACTTAAGTTTGGTATACATACTTAAATGATTAAATGAGGGGAGGAAGGGTTATTTTCCCCCTGCCAGTGTCTATTTGGCTAACAAGATTTCTCTTTGCTGACACTCTAGAATAAATAGACATTGGGCAATAAATTGATCTAAAAAACCACAGAACTTAGGGAAAACTGGAGACAGTCTAATACGTCTTCTCTCTCTCCATTTAGCTCCATGTCTGAAACAGTTGATGTGTCAACATCTTCTGTGACTAACAAGCAACCAGTGCTTGAGGAATGCTGTATAGAAAATAAATGAGATTTTGTTTACCAGGAGGAAGTCTGTTTTAAATAACAATAATAGCCATTGTTTTCTTGGTATTTACTAAGTCCTAGCATCTTTTTTGTAATTACCTTATCAAACTCTGACCACAGTCTATGAAGCAGATACTCTTCTCCATGTTGGTGATAGCAAATTCCTGTTAAGTTACTTGCCCAAGAGTATGTATCTAGTCCAAGTGGACTCAGTTCTAACTCAAGTCTGTCTGACACCACTTAACACACGTTAGTTCGGTGGTTAACACACGTCTCTTAACCACCATACCTGTGATGTCAAAATGTTCCACCTTGCAAATAAATAAGTCTGATTGAGTGAGGTGAACAGAATCCCGCACACCATGTAGGTGTGACAGAGAGCGTGTAGAAACTAGGTTCCAACAGCAGCAGCACAGATGGGGCAGAGCTTTGTACCAGCCACTTGGTTAACACTTCTCTTTCTCCTCTCTGCGCATAGGGTGCGTTCCTTAAATGCAGGAACTCCCTGCCAACCAAAACCCTTTCTGTGCTTCTATCCCTGGATTCGCTTCTTCCGCAGGGACCTCTCCTGTGGTGCTCCCCCCCCCCAAGCCTCTGCCTCCAGCCTCGGTGCCACTCTTCACTCTGGGGAGAGAGGATTCCATCTGCTTTTCACCGTCCTCATCTCAACCATAACAAGGAGGTTAGGAAATGAAGGGGAACAGTAGATTCCTGCAGGAAGGAATTAACTCACAGCCATTTTTGGAACGTAAACTTATTAAATTTTGAGAACTCCCTGCATTCTAAGTAAAATGAGAATTTCTGAAAGTTTTATATATTATAAAAGAAAATAAGTATTGCATTGGAGCCTTGCATTGACACGCTAAGTCATTTCTTCAGTGTTTTCTTCCATGAGTTTTAAAAAAATTGTTGTGTTGGTCAGATGACAATGAAGGCTACTTTGGGGAAAAATTTTATGGTTTATTCTCCTCATAAGCACTGTTCACGAAGGAGCCTTCGTTTTTTGACTCAGAGTAGTTGCGATTGCTCATAGCTGTATTTCCAATGGGCAATGTGGGTCTCATGGCAGCAACTTTGCCGAATGGAGGCTCTTCATTAGATGGTGTTCAAGGTAATACCTGTTGCTAGTCCCAGGGGCGCAAGCACACTCTGCGTTCTGAATTTGATTCTTTAGTAAATCAAGAGCAACTTTCCTGTGGAAGGATAGGTTTTTAGCTGAGCTTTTACTGGACATTAAAGTAAGTTATAGTATAAGATTAAAAGCAAATATTCATATAATTGGCTAGAATTTAGTTAGTACTGGACAGTTTTGAACATCAAAGTGCGTTAGAGAAATGAACAAAGAACAGAAACGTATTTTACCAGAGTATTCTGAAAATAGTACTGTAGTCTCCACCCTCCAGATAGTTTCTATGCCAGACACACACATGAAGAAAGCTTTTTTTCAAAGAAAAATTATATGGATTTCTTTGATCAATTCCCATCTCAGCAGCTTGTGTAAGGCAGGCCACACAGTGCTTAAAAAGAACATTTAAATTACAGTTAATATTAGAACACTTCTGTAGACTATAAGCTGCTTGTCCACATCATCTGGACTGCAACTTATATTTCAAGTCTCAAAGAAAGAAAGCTATATTGATAAGTGGCACCTCCATTAAGAATTTCACTCTGTGGTCTAGAAAGGAATCTACTTTTTGATCCACAAATTGCTATTTTTCCCTTTATTTCATTAATTTGTGCCTAGAAAATGCTAAGGAAGAAAGATAACAATACGTGTAAATAAGAAAAAAAGAGAAAAATAAAAATAGTATATAGTTATCTATAAGAAATGATTTTTGAGAGTTAAAAGGTAAATGATTAATTCTAATAAAGATTCTAATTAAAAAAATTTTCTCCAAATGTGTAAATTATAATTTGCTATTATATATACGCACATATACATGTTTTTGTTAACCATTTTCCTGTAATTATAAAAATTTTATTTCTCCCCATAAAACTTAGCATTGTGTGAAAAGAAAAAAAAATCCATATGTCCCTGTAAAATAACAATACCAAGGAATACAGGTTCAAAATCTATAGTTCCCGTTTATTCCTCCACTCACCACTTCTGCCTCCTCTGTTCCCTCTCTTAGCCCATTTTGCTAAACTATTTGAGAAATAGCCTTTCAGAGATTTTTTTTCAATAATACATAGAAAAAAAATTTAAAATAAATTCATCTACAACATAAATCTGTTCTGCAACCTGATTTTTAACTTTTTTAATTTTTCCTTATGGTTATTCTTCATATTACAACTTGCCTTTTTAAAGCCTGGCGATGCTTGTGTGTTAATATATTTAGATCTAAATTATCTCTTTAATTATCTTTTTAATTACTAAATAGCATCCTAAGTTATAAATGTACCAAACATGTAATCACTCGCCACTGATGCATATTTAGATTATTTTTACATTTCACTGTCATTAATACAACTGCAGTGAACCTTGCACCGGTTCTGCTTTACAACCTCTCCCGTTACTGATGCATCAGAACAGCGGATCTCAACCTTCCTAAAGCTGCAGGGGTTTAATACAGTTCCTGTGGGCACAGGATGAGAACCGCTGCATTAGAGCGCCTTTAACTAGATCTCCACTCTTGAGGAACATTTGGCCTGTACTTCACTTACAAGCACAGGTTTCCCACTCATGCTGTACATGCCATGGACCCAGGAGGCCCACGGTCAGGCAGTGTAGTGAGGAGATTCAGCACGACTCTTCCACTCAGCTTCATTTCCTAACCATGCAGTCTCCAGGGCCTGATTCTTAGATTAATTTCTTTCCATTTTTAGTTTCTCATGTCTACTTTCAGCCCCCTAAGTTTGGGACTCAGTTAGCCTGCCTTCCCTTTTGCAAACAGATTCCCACTTAGCCCTGGAACTGCATGTGCACCCAGTTTTAGCCCTTAGCAGCTTTGGGTGTGACAATTCTTAGACTGACTCCCAGAGTCTCGTGCCCTACTGGATGGATATACTGATCTTTTATAGATCCATCCATCGTAGCGTTTGGTTCAACACCGGGGTGATTTCCAAGTTTTATGCTAATAAATCAAGTTTAAATGCAAGTCTTTTCTGTATTTTGGAATTTTATCTTACATTAGTTTCTCAGTAGTAGATTTATTTTGTAAGGGAGAGATTTTAAAGCTTTTGTCAGATTGCTAAATGGGTTTCACAGTCATTCCCAGAAATGCAGGCATGTTGTTATCACAATTATGTATTTGTTTTCGCTGCTCAATTATTAATTCTAGATGTCCTTTCTCTAAATTTGTCTATTTAATACTCTATGAAGTTACTTTTTCAAGTTCTACTCCAAACATTCCTATGTGTCTAAGTACACTATTATTTTAAAAAATTATAGGGTGTCTTACTTATAGTGCATGTTAAACATATAATAATGTGAGTGAAAATTTGGTAATATTATTCTATATTGAGATTATGCACAGCATTACTATTTTCTAGTTTAAAACTGAAAAACTATCTTTAGATCTAGGGGGTTTTCATCTTCTGCTTTCCAATTGTCACACTTATTTTCAGGCTTACTGGTCATACTGCTGACTTCCAAATTTACATCTGCAGCCTGTGTTCATATATGCAACTGTCCACTTGCATATCCAACTCCTTAAAGCCTTAACTTGGACGTTCAATAGGCACTGTAATTGAATGTAACCCAAAGCAAACTTCTGATCTTTTTGCTCCTACAAACCTGATTCCCTTATAGCTTCTCCATCACAGCGAAGAACCACTCAATGCTCAACAGAAAAATCTTAAAGTTAACCTTGATTTTGCTCTTGGTATCACACCACTCACCTGATCCTCCAGAAAAATCCTTTCAAAATATATGAGTATCACTCCTCCTCACTTCCTTTCTGCCAGCACTATCTCTCACTGGGATTGTTACAACAGTCTTCTAACATGACCCCCAGCTTCTATTCTGACTCCCCGTTAGATCACAAAGCAGCCATAATTATTCATTCAAAACTCAAGTCAGTTGATCTTTCTTCTCTCAAAACCTCCAGTATGTTCCCATCTCACCGTTACAAGAAGCCAAAGTTTCAAGAATTGTCTACAAGTCCCCACTTGATTATAGACTCCTAAAACATCTTTCCTCTCACCTGCTGCTTGCTTGGTTCCCCTTGCAACTTCTGTTTGAACATGTAATTTGACTAGCCTAATAATCTCTGATCAAATGAAGACACATTAATGGTTTCATATAGTACCCTTCTTGGGTATTTGTATGTTGTGAAATTCAATACTTTGAGAACATGGGGATTTTACACAAAGAAATACTAATATAGGGAGGTTCCTTAAGCAATGCTTGCTAAATTACACCACAAACAATAGTAAGTTATGTGAAAAGCTGACCCTTGTTTAAAAGATATGTCTCTATAAAACAAATTTAAAGTTTGGAAATTTTATATTCATTTAATCAAAATTAGTTGTTTTTTAGCTCACCTTTATTTATTAATATTCAAAATGCTGTGAAAAGCTGAGGTGGAACAAGATGGCCAAATAGAAACAAATGTCCAGCAATCATCCTTCTGCAAGAATACCCATTTCAACAGTTGTCTGCACCAGCAAGCACCTTCCAAAAATACAAATCAGGTGAGCAATTGTGCTACTGTTAGAGTGGCAAGGTGGTTCAAGGTAGTTGCCAAAATAATTGAATAAAACAAGTAAGATAAAAACAGTATTTATTAATGACTTGCACAGTAATCCGGGTCTAGTCCTAGGCAGGCACTGTGGAAAATGAAGCCACTTTTGATACTTTGAGAAGTATCAGATGCTCTTGGAAACCTTCCAGGGTCTTAATTAACTCTGTTCTCAAAACAGCCCACCTGCAAAGTCTTGAAAACATTCACCAGCAAGGTCTGGAAAATAGCTCACCAGCAAGGTCTTAGTCAGCCTCATTTCCATACTAGCCAGGGTCAGCCTGACCCAGACCAGTCCACAGCAGCCTGACCACATCCTACATTCTCCCTGCTCATATCTAGCTGGCAACCTAACACCACCTGAATTAACATAACATCAAGGAAAGACGCACTGAAAAGGGCAGAAGAGACAGTCTTCCACTGCCTACACCACTCCTCTCTCAACCATTTGAGCCCTTTCATGTTTTAGGTACCTCTGAAAGCTGACAGTCTTTCAGTCACTGAGGAAATGGATTTGTGCCAAGTTTCACCAGCTAAGAATATGCTGACTTTAAAATACAGAGTCCTATGAAGTACTGTGTTTAAGGCTTCTGGAATATGCAAAGTTTGAATATTTGTTCTGTATATTAAATTGGATATCCCAGTGTGACCTAAATTTCCGATGCCATAAAACTTCTCGGCAGATCTTTGAACCTTCATCAGAGTTTATCTCCTACCCTCTGGAGCCTGTCTGTATACTTGGACCTCCTCATACCTTGAAGCGTCTTATTCTTTAGATCAACATGTTACAGAGACTGTTATACAACGAACCAGAGTAATCATCTGGGGAAGACATAGGGTATGTGTACTGTTGCCTGTATCATGTGAAATTAACTGTTTGCCATGCTCCTTCTGAATATGATATGGAAAATAATCTGTTAGTCTGATCCATAGCCATATGTGCCAGAGTCTAAATTAATCTACTTTAGCAAAGATAACATATTTGGCACAACATCTGTGATTAGAGCTAGTACTCAAGAAACTCTGTATTAGGCCACAGTTATCCATGATTATTCAATTTTTTAAGGGGATAGAGTGATGAACTGAATGGACATCTGGTGGGGACAGTCACATCTGCTGTGGATTGAATGTGTTCTCCAAGGTTAATGTGTTGAAATCTTCTTTTTCTTTTTTTTAATTAGATCATAACTGTGTACATTACTGCATTTAGGTATGATGTGCTGATTTTATATACCATTTGGAATGTTTACATCAAACTAGTTAACATAGCGTATGTGTTGAAATCTTGAGCCCTGATGCAAAGGTGCTAAAAGGTGAGACCTCTAAGAGGTGATTAGGTCATGAGGGCACACATGCCATTATTGTGGGAGTAGGATCCTTAATCACAGGAGTGAATTTGTCATCATGAAAATGGATTTGTTATAAAAGCGAGCTTGGCCCTCTCTTGTTCTCTCGTTTTGACTTCTGACATGGAATGAGCCAGCAAGAAGGCCCTCACCAATGCTTAGAAGCTGTCAGCACAACACTCTGGACTTCTCGGCCTTCACAATGAGTCAAATAAACTCAAATAAATTTCTGTTCAACATAAATTGAAGTCTCGATTTCACTAGTATCGCAACAAAATACAGACAAGGCACCCATCATCTTTCGATTTTATTAAGGTGATATTAATCCATTCCTTCAAAAATGTGCTACTGTCTTTACGATTTTTCCTGGGTTTAAAGGAGCTTCCATGATAATAACTCTTAGCACACAGACTAACAAACCAATGTTGGGATTCTGCCAACTACCAAGTGTATTCATTCCAGTTATATTCAGAGATCAGGGCACAGCCAACTGGGCAGCTCGGAGCAATAGTGAACTAGGTATGCTTCAGGATGTTACTGATAATCCCAGTCTCACGGCTAGAAAATGGTGGTGCTCTGGGCCCACAGGTGCTAATGTCAATTCAGACCCGTGTCCTATAATCCTCAAAAGGGTGACTGTTTTTCCTTTTTATGCTTGTTAAATATTTGGTTGTTAAATACATGGTCGTCAGCCCTTTTGAGAAAGAATTGGAGAAATTACTGTTTGATGTACTTGTGGTGTTATCTGATTGATCCTTCCTCACAATGACTCAGATTCCATTTAGTCAGTGGGTTCTGATTCTGGGAACCAGGTTATGTCCGGAAGCTAGGACAGGGATGGCAGCATTTTATTGGTATACTTGCACTTAGTTTCTTACTCATCCATCCTTGACTTTTGTTAATTATGGAAATTAAACAATGCTCTGCTTGGGTTCCATCTGAGAGCCTCTGGAAATTAACCATATTGTATAACCATATTGTATATTAACCATAGTGTCTGTGGTTCATGCCTCCCTTGGCTGCCAGGTCATCCTGGCTGCCCAGTGACTTAATGTGCCCGGCTCACTTTGACAGTTGGGTGCTCTGTCACTCCCTGGATTCTGTCATTTCAGGAACTCTCACATCTGTTGCTTTCTGGAAGGTCAGTTTTGTCACCGTGTCCCTTACTTACTTATGGCTGTCCTGCCACAGAGGAGAGCTGTGTTGAGCTTCCCAGCAACACCAGCTCTTTCCTACCAGCGAAATGCTCATGCTTTGATGAGCTGACTTTCTTCTGGCCTTCTTTGGAATGTAGGAACAGTTTGCTGCTAGTGTATCTGCTTTTAACATAGTATGTCACTACCACATGCACATTTCTTTAAAACAGTCAAAGTTTTTCTGACGTTCTGCAGTTCTGATGTTTCTACTTCATGTATGTGGCCGTCATTTTTTAGACTTTCCAGGTGCCATCCCGGTAGCACACTAGCACTGTCCCCTGGGGTCCGTGCCCGTGTGTAAGTCACATCTCCCAGGGAGTGCTCCATATTGATAGCACCCAACTCTGTGCCCTCCACCCCTTTTCCTATCACTTTCAGGATCTTGTACTCACTATTTCCAATATGACATTGAGCTCCTGACATAATCACATTGCCAGCACATCTATCAGCACTATACCCCAGTTCACTACTTGTGGTAATTTTAACAATTGTGAAATGCCAAGTCTGTTTATTCTCCACTTACCACCAGCAATGGAGTCCTCTCTGCCAGATGGCCTGAATATTTTAATCCAGCTTCAGAATCTTCTTTTAGAATCTGTTTTCTGGGACCTCTTCTGGTACCAAATGAATTAGATGAGTTCCTTAGACATAGGCTCTGAGTGGAGAGTTTCATGCAGAGGATTTATCATAAAATACTCTCGGGAGATGCACATATATCTTTCATGGACAGAAAGAGATGTTGACCTATTTAATACAGTTTTAATAAAGCTTGACAGCTGGAATGGCCCTTCGCAGTTATCCCAACCTGAAATAAAGGGGATGAGCCTTCGTATCCTCTAATCATCCAATATTAGGATACGATGTCTCCTCTGGCAGGAGTATACTTCGTAACAGGAAATTCTCTTTGGCTGAGGGCAATGCCAAGGGCAGGACTCAACTGTGTCCTCATCAGTTGACATTCTCTGTAGCTGGGACATACAGGATTACCAGAGCATCGATTATCTATTACAGCATTCACACGGAAAAGATGTACAAGTGTAGGTGTAAGCCAGTGTTAGTGAATTATTATGTAGAAACACACCCAAAGGGCAGTCCTAACTTTCAAGAGACATAACATGGCAGAGCTGGGAAAATCCTCACAGTCCTTCCCAATTCCTAACCCATTTCCCCGAAGATCACCATAACCCACTGCTAACACCGTGATCTCATTTTGCTCTTTTTCAAACTTTATATAAATTGAATCAAAACAGTGTTTCTTGTGTGTTTCTAGCTCCCTTTACTCAGTATTATGATAGTGATTGTGTACATCAGTTGCTCATTAAATATATTTTATTTGACATGTTATAATTTATTATTCTAAGGTTAACATTTCAGTTGTTACTCGTTTTTTACTGTTATCAGTAATGTTGCTGTGAACATTATACATATACAATTTTGTTGAAAATGGATATCTTGCGGTTATATGCAAAAGTGAATCTGATGAGCTATATAAACAGACTCAAGAACTACCACCAAACAGGAGTTTTGCTAATGAGGTTATAGCAATACTGAGTCCCACTAAAAGATAACTAGGCTCTCGTCAGCCCTCGTCTTTTTCCACCTTTACACTTAGTAGCAGGGCTCTTTTTAATCTATTGTATTATTTAACCCTTTTTTTGTGGGTGTGAAATACTGCCTCGTTATATAATTTAATTCGCCTAACATATAATACCCTAGTTATGCATATTGATATTTTTACTTAAAATTCAAGACTACAGAACTTTTATTTTATGCCTTTCTGTTACATTATTATCTCCTGATTCTAAAGGACATGAAGAAAGTAGAATTTGGATATATCACCATTGTTCATTGGTTTTAGTCTACAGCCTCAGAATAAAAGTACTAATATTAGATCACATTAACTTTTGCATCTCCCCACTGTATGCTATGACCGTTTATGAACAAATTGTCAGAGCGGTAGTCATTGTACCCCACAATCTGCCTCATTGCCCTCATTTCGAATTAGTCCTATGGGCAATTACATTACTTTAATTTGAGTCTTCTCTGCCTATCTTTAATATTTGCCATTTTTTCCTACTAATATGTTTTTGATTATTTTCTTCAAGTTTTTATTAAAAAATTATTCTTTTATATCTTCTACATCTTTTCAGGGGGTAACTGCATCCATTCACACTGCATTTTTTTCTAATTTAGTATCATTTCTTAAAACAATCGTTCCTTTCATTTTTAATTTTTTCCTAGGACTGACATCTCACTTCTGAATTTTCCTGATATACTTAGTGACATTGTTCTTTCATGTGTCACACGAAACGCCATTTAGCTTATTTTGTTGCATTTAGCTTATCTATGTTGCATGCTTTTTTTTGAGGGCTATTATTCACTTTATTCTTTTCCTTGCTATACTTTTACATTTGCACATTTTCACGTAAAGTTTGACCCAATACACCAATGGGGTGAGGCATAGTCCCAGGAGCTTTGGTAACTTCCTATGGTTTCCCTGTGACAATGACAACTCACTCTCTGAGGACAGACTGGCTCTAGAGTCCTCCTTCACTTTGGTTTATATATATTTTTTCTCGCTTTTCCTCTTTGTCTCTACTGCCCCTGTCCTCCTCAATGCTGATTCTACTCCCAGCAGTTTTTCTTCACTCTGAGGTCTTGTCTCAAATGGGAGTGCTGATAGGTCAGTTTTTTCAACTCACAGGGGCTAGACTGCTCCATTGGTTAAATATGCTTTTTCATAAAATTTTAGTGTAACTGATTATTCCCTTGGGAGACTTTGGTGAAGGACTTAATGGACTACATAGTAGAAATGTTTAACTATGTCTAATGCATTGATATAGACTAGAATGCTGAATTTCTTCTAAGACACTTTGTGCCCATTTATATCCCTGTTAGCATGGTGTACCAAGCCCCACCCCACCGTGAACGCAGGCACTGGATATTGTTCTTGTTGTGTTTGCAATTTGTGGTAATAGATGAAAGGTGGTCTATCACTGTTATTTAATTTGCATCTCAATCTCTCTCTACAAAAATCCACACAAATATGCTGGGATACCTAAGTAATACGATGTTTATGAGTTAAGTTATGTTTATAGGTATGTTGGTTTGAAAACTCTGAAGTGATTGTAGAACTTCTCAGATATCAGATGAGGCGTCAAAACTCTGGTTGATTGTGATTTGTTTTCCTCCATTATTAATGTCAGATTTAGAGAATTCTTCTTAGCCCCCTGCTCTCTTGCTGTTTGCCTGTCTTCTCTTCCTAAGGGTGTTATTTAATTCTTCTTCAGTTTCAATACAAAATTTCTTTTATGCCATATAATATTTCTCCCCTCACTGGCTGCTGACCCACCACTGTGCTCACACCTCAATGCGCAAATACACACACCCAAACACACTCATGCTCACACATATCTCACTTTTCCACAGCACACACCTTCGTACTTCAAAGCTGCACGTGCTGGAACCTTAGGATCAAAGCTGAAGCTTCACGGTCACTCTGGGACACTAAAGTTTCATTTTGCAGAAGTAAGAAAGTAGAATGACAGTTCACTAACATAAGGAGCTTTCGAAAGCTCTTCATTCAGATAATTGAAACAGTGCCCAAGGGAGCAGATTTAAGAACCTAACTGCCCTTTTCATAAAGGCATAAAAATAAGTATTTAGGGTCTATGGACTTTGAATATCATTAAAATTACTTAACGGACTAGTGAGCTTTTTAAAGCTACACATTAAAAATTAGAGTGATTCATAAGTGTAATAATAACTTGATATTTCTAAAATCTGAATAGAATATAACACGGTGCGATAAGCCTGCTCTGTTCCTGAGTCCGTGACTGTTGCCGGTGAGAGGACGGAGGAGACTTGAGTAGCTGTGAGTCAGAGGAGGCTCCGTGCCTCTGCTGTAAACTTGGGCTCTTTTCTAGAGGTTTGGTAACTTTTATGCCCTGTCTGCTTCTAAACTAGGCCAGACAGATTAACATGACATTTTGATAGGGAATTGCATAAGATTTGCTAAATTTGCCATTAAGGGAAGACTTTCTTTCTTCTTAACACACTCCCCCATGCTGCAACACAAAGACCTTACTTAATATGATAATGTAACTAATTTCAGAGTGCAGTATGAGGAGGCAGGAGGATGATTTTTTGTTTCATGAAAGATTTTCTTCCATATCATCAGGATAAATACTTCTAGAAATAGGTTATTTTATAATTGTAAGCATATTCTGCTTATTTAAGTTTTATTGATTCTATTCAATAAGGAATAATTGAATAATAATGAAAATATATCAAGTTGATACTACTTTTTAAAAACCATGACAAATTAAAAAATGTTGCTAGTTTAAATATATCATGATATTGTTCATTTAACATTCTGAGGAGAGAAGCAATATGCCATCCCCATTATACAGAGCTCATTTGGTCAAAAAAATATATAAAACAAAATAAACACTCCCAATTAGCTATATTAGCATAACTTGACTTTGTCACTTCAAGCAATTTTACTGATTTCCTGAAATTTATGTACATGGGAAAACCAAATTGACAAAAAATTTTACCTCTCTAAAGCAAAAAATGTTACCAGAAATTAGCTAAGCATCCCTAACCTGGATCTTGAGAGTTTTAATATCCAGCCAATGTCATTTACACTTGAAAATTTTGCTTTGACTTTCTCAAAATTGTGCCTTACATAACAACTCTCTCTGGTTTGGCCTTTATATGACTTTGTTTTCAATGGAAATTTCAATTTCATATGTATGTAAGTCACTTAAATAAAATTTTATACCTCTCTTTTTAGTAGCTCTATGTCAAGTGAGAATTTTTAAAAAGTATAAATATTTAAATTATATATTTCCCACAAAATGTTTACAATATTAAAAAAATTTATTTAAAAATAATTCAAATAAAATAACCATATAGTGGTGGAATGTTAAATATCCATGTATGTATATAGTCTTCAAGTGCAAGGACAAGCTCGGTGGTTACTATTGTTCCCTTTCTGTTAGACATGTCAGATACTGACCTCTGGGATATTGATTAATTCATATTAAGTCCCCCAAAATATTTTACATAAATATCTGAACGAGTAAAAGACTTTGCAAGAAACATGTTTTTATAATCTCTGCATTTCAGATGAAGACACTGAAGCTTAGAGAGATTGAAAAATGTACCCAAGATTACCTTGTCAGAATGAGAGCCTGACTTTAGATACAAATCTGTCTACCAAAAAAAAAAAAAAAGACCCAAACCTAAAGTCTTCCTACCAACCCAATTTCTATAACAATGTAACAGGCTGGAGGATATTCATTTTGAAACATGAGTACAACTAAGGCACTTATGAAAACTAATTAAGACAGAAATTTTTGCAGCATGTAATGCATAGCTGTAGTTCATTCTGCATTAGAATTTTATTCAAAACAATACTATTAGGCTGGGCACGATGGCTCACATCTGTAATCCTAGTGCTCTGGGAGGCCAAGGCAGGTGGAATGCTTGAGCTCAGGAGCTGGAGACCAGCCTGGGCGAGAGTGAGACCCTCTCTCTACTAAAATAAAATAGAGAAATTAGCCAGGCATTGTGGCGGTTGCCTGTAGTCCCAGCTACTTGGAGGCTGAGGCAAGAGGATTGCTTGGCCCAACAGTTTGAGGTTGCTGTGAGCTGTGATGCCAGGGCACTCCAGCCAGGGCAAGAGAGTGAGACTGTATCTCAAAAAAACAAACAAACCCCCCACAATCAATTTTATTTTAATCTAATCATAAAATCCTTGTGATCAGAAAATTTGGGATATGAAAATAGTATAACTTAAAAAATAGTATACATGCTTGTATATTTTACTTTTTGAAATGTTTTGGTATACAGAAAAATTTAATTTCCAGAGCTATTTAAATTAACTATTGCTAATATATAATTCGTGTGGGAGAAAGATTTACACCTCAATATGAGCTACTCCAAAGAGAAGCAGTAAATAATCTTTAAATGACTTTTTTATAACCTATGTGGAGAAACTACACTTTACTTACATACTTTTGTCCATATGTATTTTAATTTTTAAAGGAAAAATCACTCTCTGAAGGAATCCACAATAATAATGACCAAGGTTCTAAGACAGAAACCAAATGGCATGGATACTTCCATAGAAGATGAGGTTGCCAGGCTGATCCAGGCCAGGGTTCCTTTGCTGGATCTGAGGATGCTGACACAATATTAATAAGGCCTTGATTAGATACCATTTCATAATGATATCTGAAGAAATTTTTTAAAAATTTGCTGTAAAGCTGTCTATGTGAATTCCACTCACTTTTTGAAAGAAACAATGTACAGTTTCCTAACATTCATTCATTAATTCAACACATGTTTATTTGCTATAGGCCAGGTATTTTGCTAGGTTTATAGATATGATAATAAGCACAATCAGTTACATATTTGGTTGAGAATGAATATATCTCAGTCAAATTGGCTAATAAATGTTTGCTAATGCTAGGTGTGGTAGCACACTCCCCCATCCGCCCACCCCCCGTAATCTTGGTGCTTTCAGAAGCCAAGGTGGGAGGACTGCTTGAAGTTAGGAGTTTAAGAACAGCCAGGGCAATACAGCAAATATTTAAAATAAATAATCAGTAAAATAATTAAAAAATAATTAAAAAATTAGTCAGGCATGATGGTGAACATCTGTAGTCCTACATACTTGGGAGGCCAAAGCAGGAGGATAGCTTGAGCCCAGGAGTTTGAGGCTGCAGTAAGCTATAATCAGGCTACTGAACTCCAGCCTACTCTAGAGAGAGTGAGACCCTCTCTCTACTAAAATAAAACAGTGAAACTCTGTTTAAAAAAAGAAAAAGTTGCTAAGTTCTTTTTAAATAATCAACACATTTTCCTCAACATTGAGTCTGCTAGTAAATTCTGTTACCTTCACCTCGAAACCACTTTTGGATCCCCAATATTTCTCATCTCCAGTCCTGCTTGTTCCCAGCCCCAGGCTTCCAGGTACAGAATTAATGGCCTGGCTGTCCAGCCGACCTCCCTCTTTTGGCTTTTCTCCCCACTTTCTCTCTTTATGTTCAGTCATGACACAGTACCTACAGTGAAACTTTAAAAATGTATTAATTGCATCGTATCACTTCTCCGCCTCTAATCTTCCAGTGACATGTGTCACCCAGAATTCAAATTCCAAGTCCTCACCAGCGCCTTAGGTGTGGCATATTCTTGCCTTGTCCCCCTTGGATCTCTTTTCCTACCACCTCCCCTCACGACACCCTCACACTTAGATTCAGCCACGTTGACTTCTCTGCTGATCCTCAAACACAATCCTGCCTCAGGGTCGTTGCCCTTACCCTGTTTTCAGTCTGGAACAAGGACGTCCTAGTGTCCTCTGGCTCCCTTTGTCACTCCCTTCACATCAACTCAAGGGTCTCCATAGTGACATCTAGGACTTAACATAGAAAAGTAACTCTAATCCCTGGCCCCTTTTCCATGGCGCATTTTATTATTCTCCATTGTGTTCTTGGCCATTGGACATCTTTTTCTACTTGATAATCCTGAAAGAACTTAGAATACTTCCTGGCACATCGCAAGTAGTCAGTAGTTTTTGAATCCATATAGTTACATAATATGTTAATGTTACAGTAATTCTTAAGAGAGGTGATTAATAGCATAGAACATTTGAAAAACTTGGTAAGACAAAAATAGATGATAGGCAGATCATCAAAATATTTTGATTAGGATTTGTTTGGGTGATTTTTTTCTTTTGTGTGATTTTCTGTGTATTCCTCATTTGTACAAAAGTATGGATTAACTGCAAACTTCATAAAACACAATGTATCAGTAAAATAAAATTTTTTTTTTCAGAAACAATTTTAAATGAAGAAAACAATTTGAAAAACTGATAAAATACATAGAATAAGGAATAATGTACTGGGATAACTTCTGCATAATCCTTTTCGATGGTAATCGATCATTCCCTAGTATAGATTAGTTGGGAGGGTGAAGCCTCTTATCTAGGAGAGCATGGAATTAAGGTTCTGATCCCTATCTTTGTAATCTATTGTCACCACCTTTCTGTGGGTCTAATTTTCATTCAGAAAATTATCAGATTTTCATTGAAATATGATTTTCAATGAAAATTATCATATTTCGTTCAGATTTCTGCTCCAGTAAGAATTATTTTGTTTGTTTGACTTAGAGAGTATCTGTTCTGTTTTCAAAAGAGCTCAACGACTTTATTTCTTTTGTTCTTACAAGGTCTGTTTGGCTTCTAATTTCAGTTACGAGAACTTTTGCTGTACCACACAGGAAGAGAAAAAGTGTCTAAGGCCTTTAGAAGGCAGATATGCTCTGGGATGAATTATTGCCTATAGCTATCTATAAAAGTATACTGTAAAAAATTCTTTTATACATTGAGCACTTCACATAACATTTTTCTCGATTATTTTTTGAATGCCCGTCCTTTATCACAGATATTTTCACCAATTTTTCTCTTATACTGATTGATAGAAAGTCAAATCAGAGTTTGGTTTGCCTTAACTTCAAATATCCACTAAAATCACAGTAATAAAAGAATTCTAAAGTAATTTATTACAAGTTCTCAGTGGCTTTCAACATTAGCTCTTAACATTGAGTAGGGGTTGGCCCAGGAAGATGTTTCCATGAAATTTGACACTACTCCATTGGTACAGCAACTTCATGGTTTAGTTTCCAGGAAGTTCAAATTATATGACCATCTTTTCAGTGCTGATTTCTAGTTTTATTCTAGGTTGATAATATTATGACCTAAAATATCCATTACTTTTAAAATATTTTGACATGTGTAAGACAGTCTCACAAATATTCCATGTCATAAGACTATAATGAACACTTGAGCATATAAGTATGCATACAGACTATGTACATATATACACATTTATGTACATAAACATGTGTTTATATATAGTATACATATTGATATATAAAGTTTTATTATTCTACTCAAAATCTGCAAAGTTTGGGGTTCTTTTAGTTTGCTCGATCTGATAAATTCTTGCTGAGGACTTCAACTGTATGAATTTCTCCTTATATTTGTAGTACTTTTTTTCTTTATGTGTTTCTTTACTATGTTTTATTTTTTTCATGAATAATCACATTTTTAGGGCTTTTGTCCTTAAACTCCACTTTGCACCATATTATTGCCATCCTGGATATCACATATTCATCATTTTTATAATTTTTAAATTATGATCTTCATTTAGTTTTAATTTTTTATTTTATAACTAAGATGATCACACATTCTTTTTTGATTTTTGTCCATTTCAATATTTTTCCCTCCACCTTCTTTTTTTTCTTATTGTTGAGGATTCATTGAGGGTACAAAAAACCAGGTTACACTGATTGCATTTGTTAGGTAAAGTCCCTCTTACAATTGTGTCTTGCCCCCAAAAGGTGTGTCACACACTGAAACCCCCCCATTCCTTCCCTCTCTTTGCTCTCCCCTTCCCCCACACCCCACCATGTACTAAGTCATTAATTGTCCTCATATCAATATTGAGTACATAAGATTCATGCTTCTCCATTTTTGTGATGCTTTACTAACAATAATGTGTTCCACCTCCTTCTAGGTTAATACAAAAGATGTAAAGTCTCCATCTTTTTAATGGCTGAATCGTATTCCATAGTAGACTTATACAACAGCTTGTTAATCCATTCCTGGGTTTGTGGACATTTAGGCTGTTTCCTCATTTTGGTGATTGTGAATTGAGCTGCAATCAACAGTCTAGTGCAGCGGTTCTCAACCTGTGGGTCGTGACCCACAGGAACTATTTTAAAGGGCCATGGCATTAGGAGGGTTGAGAACCACTGGTCTAGTGTAAGTGTCATTATGGTAAAAGATTTTTTTCCTTCTGGCTAGATGCCCAGTAATGGGATTGCAGGATCAGATGGAAGGTCTAGCTTGAGTTCTATGAAGGTTCTCCATAATTCTTCCAAAAAGTATTGGTTTGCAGTCCCACTAGTAATGTAAAGTGTTCCCTTCTCTCCACATCCATGCCAGCATCTGTAGTTTTGAGATTTTGTGATGTGGGCCACTATCGCTGGGGTTAGATGATATCTCACAGTAGTTTTGCTTTGCAAATTTTTCTAATAATTAGGGACAATGAGTATTTTTTTCATATGTTTGCCGTTTGTCTTCCTTCTCTAGAAAAGGTTCTATTCATCTCTCTTGCCCATTGATATATAGGATTGTTGGTTTTTTCATGTGGATTAATTTGAGTTCTCTATAGGTCTTAGTTATCAAGCTTTTGTCCAATACAAAATATGCAAATATCCTTTCCCATTGTGTAGGTTGTCTATTTGCTTTGGTTGTTTTCTCCTTAGCTATATAGAAGCTTTTGAGTTTAATTAAGTCCCATTCATTTATTTTTGTTGTTGTTATAATTGCCATGGAAGTCTTCTTAATGAAGTTTTTCCTCAGGCCGATATCTTCCTGTGTTTTTCCTATGCTTTCTTTGAGGAGTTGTATTGTTTCATGCCTTAAATTTAAGTCCTTTATCCATCTTGAATCAATTTTTGTGAGTGGAGAAAGGTGTGGGTCCAGTTTCAGTCTTTTACATGTGGATATCCAGCTCTCCCAACACCATTTATTGAATAGGGAGTCTTCCCCCAGTGTATGTTCTTATTTGGTTTATTGATGATTAGATGGTTGTAAGATAGTAGTTTCATTTCCTGGTTTTCTATTCGATTCTAGATGTCTGTGTCTCTGTTTTTGTGCCAGTACCATGCTGTCTTGACCACTATGGCCTTGTAGGACAGCCTAAAATCTGGTATGCAGGTACCCCCAGCTTCATTTTTATTACTACAAAATGCCTTTGCTATATGGGTTTTTTTCTGGTTTCATACAAAATGAGGAATCATTTTTTCCAAGTCTCAAAAGTTGATGTTGGTATTTTAACAGGGATGGCATTGAATAAGTAGATTGCTTTGGGAAGTATAGACATTTTAACAATGTTGATTCTTCCTAGCCATGAGCATAGCGTTTTCTTCCATTTGTTAATATCCTCTGCTATTTCTTTTCTAAGGTCTTCATAATTCTCTTTATAGAGGACCTTTGCCTCCTTTGTTAGGTATATTCCTAGGTATTTCATTTTCTTTGAAACTATGGTGAAGGGAGTTGTGTCCTTAATTAGCCTCTCATCTTGGCTGTTATTGGTGTATATGAAGGCTACTGACTTGTGGACATTGATTTTATATCCTAAGACATTACTATATCTTTTGATAACTTCCAGGAGTCTTGTGGTTTAGTCTTTGGGGTTCTCTAAGTATAAGATCATATCATCAGCAAAGTGGGAGGGTTTGAGCTCCTCTGCTCCCATTCGGATGCCCTTTATTTTCTTGTCTTGCCTGATTGTATTGGCTAGAACTTCCAGCACTATGTTGAATAGTAATGGCAACAGAGGACAACCTTGTCTGTTTCCAGTTATGAGTGGAAAAGCTTTCAATTTTAAATCTTTCAGTTTTAAAGCTTTTTTAGCTTTAAAATATTAGCTGTTGGTTTGTCATAGACAGCTTCAATCAGTTTAAGAAATGTGCCACCTATGCCTATACTCTTCAGTGTTCTAATTAGAAAAGGATGCAGAATTTTATTGAATGCTTTTCTGCATCTATTGAGAGGATCATATCGTCTTTGTTTTTGCTTCTGTTGATATGGGGAATAACATTTATGGACTTGTGTATGTTAAACCAACCTTGCATCCCTGGGATGAAACCTACTTCATCATGATGTATGACCTTTTTAATGATAAGCTGTAATCTATTGGCTAGGATTTTATTGAGAATTTTTGCATCTATATTCATTAGTGAAATTGGTCGGAAGTTCTCCTTTATAGTTGGGTCTTTCCCTGGTTTTGGTTATCAGGGTGATGTTTGCTTCACAGAACGTGTTGGGGAAGATTCCTTCCTCCTCAATTTTTGGAATAATTTCTGCAGTACGGAAATAAGTTCTTCTTTGAAGGTTTGATAGAATTCTGGTGTGAAGCCTTTCTTCTATTGGGAGCTTTTTAATTGTTTCTTTGATCTCAGTGCTTGAAATTGCTCTGTTCTTTCTTGCTAAGTATAGGGAGAGGATGTGATTCCAAATATTGATCCATTTCCTTCACATTGTCATATTTCTGAGTGTAAAGTTTCTGATAGTATTCAGAGATAATCTCTTGTTTCTCTGTGGTATCAGTTGTTATTTCCTTTATCATTTCTGATTGAGGTTACTAGAAATTTTACTTTTCTATTTCTAGTTAGTCTGGCCAAAAGTTTATCTATTTTATTTATTTTTTTGAAAAACCAACTCCTTGTTTCATTAATTTTCTGAATGATTCCATCATTTTCAATTTCATTAATCTCTGATTTGATTTTGTATATTTTTTCTTCTGCTGGATTTAGGCTTAGATTGTTCTTCTTTTTCCAATTCCATAAGATGGCTTGCAAGTTTGTTGATGTGCTCTGTTTCTGTGTTTTGGATGTAGGCATCTAAAGTGATACATTTTCCTCACAGGACTGCTTTTGCAGTATCCCACAGGTTTTGGTAACGTGCGTCTTCATTGTTGTTATGCTCAAGGAAGTTAATGATTTCTTCTTTTATTTCTTTCTGCACCCAAATCTCATTCAGCATAAGGTTATTTAATTTCTATGCTTTCAATGTTCCATTGAACATTTTTGTTGGAGTTGAGTTCCACCTTTAATGTCTTGTGGTCTGAGAAGACACAAGGTAAAATTTCAGTTCATTTGATTCTGTTGAGGTTTGTTTTGTGTCCTAGGGTTTGTGCTCCTCTGCTCCCATTTGGATTCCCTTTATTTTCTTGAATATTGGTGAATGTTCCATGGGCCAGTGAGAAGAATGTATATTCTTTATCTTTGAGATGGAGTGTTCTATCTACGTCTATCAAGCACAGTTGTTCTAGGGTCTCGTTTAAGTCCCTTGTATCTTTTTAAAATTTCTGTTTAGAGGATCTGTTCAGATCTGTAAGAGGAGCGTTAAAGTCCTCCATTATTATGGTGTTATAGGATATCATATTTCTCAGACTAATTAAGGTCTTTTTCAAGAATCTGGTAGCACTTAAGTCAGGTGCATAAACATTTAGAATTGAAATGTCTTCTTGTATTTTTCCCTTGACCAATATAAAGTGACCATCTTTGTTTTTTTTATTTTAGTTGCTTTAAATCCACATGTATCTGAAAATAAGATTGCAACCCCTCTTTTCTTCTGAATTCCATTTGCCTGAAAAATCTTCCAAACTCTGAGTTTTAATTTGTGTTTTGAAGCTAGGTGTGTTTCCTGCAGACAACAAATGGATGGCTAGTGTTTTTTAATGCAATCATCCAATCTATGCCTCTTCAGTGGGGAATTCAAGCCATTAACATTTATTGAGATAATTGATAAGTATGGTAGCATTTTACCCATCTTATTTTGTGAAAGCCCCTTGCTTGCTTTTGTCTTTGGCATCATTGTGGAAGCTAGATTCTGTCTTTTAATTTCTGGGTGCTTACTTTGTTGGTGGTCCATTGTGATGGTCAGTGTATAGAACAGGTGGAAGTATTTCCTGTGGAGCTGGTCTTGTGGCAAATTTCCTCAATGTTTGCATATCAGTAAAAGATTTGATTTCTCCATCAATTTTAAAGCTTAGCTTAGTGGGATAGAGAATTCTGGGCTGGAAATTGTTCTGTTTATGTAGATTACAGGTAGATGACCATTGTCTTCTGGCTTGAAAAGTTTCATTAGAGAAGTCTGTAGTCATCCTGATGGTTTTGCCTCTATAGGTCAATTGTGCTTTCTCCTGGCAGCTTGCAAAATCTTCTTTTGTCTTGACTTTGGACAGGTTCATTACAATGTGTTTGAAGAAGCTCTATTGGAGTTGAGATGAGTTGGAATCCCTCTGAAAGGAATGTGTCAGAATCTTTGGTGATAATTGGGAAATTTTCATTCACAATATTTTTTAGTATAGCTTCCCTTCCTCTGGGGCATTCTTCTTCCTCTTCTGGGATACCTATAACTTATATGTTTGAATGCTTCATTAAGTTCCATAATTGTGTCAGTGAATGTTCTGATTTCTCTCTCTTCTTTTCTGCCTCTTTAACTGAGTTATCTCAGAGCTTTGTCTTCTACCTCTGAGATTCTTTCTTCTGCATTGTCTTATCTCTTGTTGATACTTTCTATTGAATCTTTAAGCTCCCTAATTGACTGCTTCAATTCCTTCAGCTCTATTATATCCTTTCTATATTCTTCATATTGTCCATTTCTTAATTGATTCTGTTTTTGGATTTCCCTTTGGTTATTTTCCACTTTCCCAGCAATTTCCTTCATTGTTTTCATCATCTGTATTTTAAATTCCCCTTCTGTCATTTCTAACATTTCTTTATAGGTGTAATCCTCTGCAGCAGCTACCTCCTGGTCCCTTGGCTGGTTGCTCTGGACAGGTTTTTCATGTTGCCAGGATTTTTCAGGTGATTCTTCCTCATGAGTTTTTTTTTTTTTTAATCTGTTTCCTTGTCCTAAATTTCCTTTCACTTCCTCTTGCTCTTTAAGTTACCGGGCCTATAGCCTAAGGTTTGATGAGTCTTTGAGATTGACAAAGATTCAAAATCTTGACAATAACCACTGCTGTCAACAGGTGGAGAGCTAGTGATCACACATTCTTGAACAGCCATATTTTTACATTTATTGTATCAATGTGGTTACTGACCTTCTTCAAAATCGTCAATTTACTAAAACTCATACTTGACTTTATTTTATTTTTTTCTTTATTTTTAATAGGATAAATTATTCCATAAAATTTATTCTCATTCTTGATACATTTATGTTTCTTCTTTCTTCTTAATTCATTATATTTTTAAATTTTATATAAAAGTGTGTGTTATTTTCCTCTGTCTTTCCATATTTCTGACTTGAACACTTTTAATGAAATAGATCAATGTAGATATTCTGCTATGTATTTTGATCATAATTTCCCATTATTATCAAACAGACTCAAAGAGGGTTTTATTATATATTAAAATATTTAGTTTCCATATTATTATAATAGATGAAAATGAAATAGTCATTATTCTATTCCACTCAATAAGTTCTATTGGACATTTAATTCATTCTCTCTCTCTCTGTAAATATTTTTCTCTTTTTCTATAAATACTTCCCTGTCTCGTCTGATGCTCTGGTTTTCAGTGCTGTGCTTGAGAAGGTCAACACTAGCACATTTTTGTTTTTCCCAAAGGAAAACATCATCTTTCTGTGTGAAAACTTGTAAAAATTGTTATTTACCTTTGTCATGTAGTAATATCACCAGGATACATCTGGGTAAAATCTAGGCATGTGTCTTTTTTGTTGTTGTTAACCTTGTGTAAAATTCTTATTCCATTTTCATTAGGAGATTCAATTCCTACTCAGGGAAAAAAAATTATTATAACTCTATTTATTGTCTCACTATCTTCTACTATTTGTTCTTCCAGAAAATATTATTCGAATGTTAATGCTCTTCACTCTGTCCTTTAAGGCCCTAGTATTTTCATTTATTATTTATATTAATTTTTTTTGTTAAGCATTATGTGAATATATTTTAAAGTTTGATTGTGAAAAACTTCTTAGTTCTAGGACATGCCTATCAGGTTCTTCTCCCACTTCATAGTTGATGTTATGATTTTACTTCTGTGTGCTATATCTCTCCTCAGAAGTTCTTAATATCATTCATGAGTGTTTTCTACTGCCTCCCTAGAAACTGAGAATTTTAGCATTCAGCTTTATTTCCTTCTCTCACACCCACCAGTACTGAAGAGAGGCATATTTACTTTTATCTTCATTGATGTTATTTCTCAGATTGATAAGTTTTTCCCTGGCAGGGAATGATAGCCCAGTTGTAGAAGATTAACTTCTACAGCACATCACTGACTAACATGGGGAGAGTGGCAGCTTCTCTTTCTCTGCTTCCAGATTTCTCCATACATAAGTGAGGATGGTGTGATACTGTGAGACATAGTTATGAAATTAAATTCCATCATCAACTCAAGCAGAGTCTTATAGCAGAGTGTGTACACAACTGACACCTTCCAGCCATCGCTTGACAACCTTACAGTGATGCTCTGACACCTGCAATAGCTGAGAGTTCTGTGGATTTTCCCCAAGATACTGCTCCAAACATGGGATCCATTGATGCACTCAGGAACCCAGACAAAGTTCTTCTGGAAGATTGCAAGGTCTGCAGTGCACTGAGATTTCTCCCATTTGTCCATCCATCTATCCACCCACCAGATTATTTTATTTATCATATACCTTTTGGCAAGGAGTTAGAAGAGAGAAAAGTTAAAATGCATTTCTAACATCTTCTTCACTAAATCACCTACTTTTGGCATCTCATTTCTTTTATATATTATAAAATCACTTAAAAATCAATATATGGGCAACTAAAAAAAGACAAGTTACTGCCTTTAAGGGGGCATAATTGCAACTGGGATCAGGACAATGGTGATGGTAAAGATACCTATTGTCAAAGTGTTCAAGAAAGACATAGGCAGAAAAATACTAGTAGAGAACAAATCTTGCAATCACATTCATTCATATATTCATTTACTCAGTGAACAATAATTTATTAGCAGTCATTACGTGCTAAGTACTCTGCTTTTTGTTGGGTATACAAAGATAAATAAGACAAAAATATTTCCTCTTCAAGGCCTTGTAGTAGCCATAGAGTAACACTAATAATGTTTTTGTGTACCTAGAATATTCTATTTCTCTTGCAAGTGCTTTGAATGCATTTTCACATTTGCACATGTTATCTCTTTCAATATTCAAAATATTTCCATGAGATAGGACTATTGTGGCCCTCATTTTGCCAATTAGGAAACAAAGACATTGGGAGACCAATCAGCTTTGTCACGATTACACGACTGGGGATAGTAAGTACCGGGATTCAAGGGCAAGCAGTCCAAGCCAAGAATCACTTTCTTAGTAACAGTGATGCCTTGTAAACACAAATAATAATAATGTCTGAAAGGGATTTGAAAGTCATCTAAGCAGCACGGAGTAGGGAGGGAAGAGCTCGGCACCTGTGAAGGTCCTCAGGGATCCTTGTGAGTCAATGGTCCTCAGGGATCCCTGTGAGTCAATGGTCCTCAGGGATCCTTGAGATTCAGTGGTCCTCAGGGATCCCTGCATGAGTCAACATGACAGTAACATGTGGAGAGAAACACGATGGGATAGAAAATGCAGCGTGAAAGGCGTCCAATGTTAGATAATAACTGAGTTTCCAAGGATGTGAGCAATTAGCTTTTTAAACTTCTCCAGATTATGAGGGTTAATAAATAAATTCTTATGAAATATATGTTGGAACTGAAGAATACACAAAGTAATTTCTGTGAAAAGAAGAAAAATTTTCTACCAGATTGCATAATGACTCAGTAAGAATCCTTGGCAAATGAGGTGAACACACCTCCTTATTTCCATTTTAGTCAGAAAAAAAGAAAAGAAAGAAAACAGATTATTTTAGTTGACTCATTTGAACATTTAAGCAAATACAGGTACGATGATCCAGCAAGTCTTAGGTGTGAGTAATAATTTAGTGCTCTATTATTGCCAACAAAATAGAGTTTTGTTAACTTTCCTGCAAAGAACTCTTTCCTTCAACCTATTCAACACATGTAGCAAAACAAACTTGTCCAACAAAGCAAGTGCAACAAACCATGTATATTATACATTATATTTGCAAAACTCTGAATTTTCTTGCATGGCTTCTCTTGTGGGAAAACATATTAATTGACAGAAATTGTTATAGGGAAATTGAACTTAATAAATAAGAAAACTGGAGCATACAGCATAGTCTGGGGGCAAAAGAAGAAAATTAGGTAATTTCATTTTATGTGTATTTAAAATAACCTGTAAGCAGACTTTTCTAAGAATAAGCGGAATATCCCCTGCTGTTCACTGGGATAATGCTTCTTGTCAGGGAATTCTCCCCATGTTAAATTTAGTTTCTGTAATAATAGAATCATGCTCACTAACTCTTCCTTCCTGTCCTCTCCTCTTTTCTTTTGGAGGCTCCATCTACATGTCCCAGCACCTGGGCATCTAGGCAATGACTGTCAGATACTTCACATCTGGGCTGAGAGATCAGAACTGAAACCCCAGTGACCTTGCAGTGATCTCTTCCCCTGAGAGAAAGCAACAAGCATAAAATTTTTATCTTGCTTGTGTTTATTTAATAAACAATGAATGGCAATTTCTGTTAACTTTCAGTCACTTTGAAATGCATTATTTCAATTTTGACATAAAAAGGCATGCTTTATACATCATGACCATCATTATTATTAAATCCAATGAATAGCTGAGTGGCTGTAGTTTTTAGTACATTAATTGATTCTGAAGTTATGGACTATATAATAAAAAGTGTTGTTGAAAGAGAAAATAACTGTAATTAGGAGAATGGGATCATCTCCTGAGAGGATTTTGTTGTTGTTGTTAGCACATAGATTTAGCATTCTGAAAGGGGAGAGTCTATTTGTCTGCTAGAGAGAATTCTAGGAGAATAATTAAATTCTAATGGAAGACATTGTGATGCACTCAAAAATGAAAATGCTTAAACTAGAGCTCATGAACTCATGATAATAATTTTGAAATGGATGTATTTATGCAAAATAAAAAGAGATTCTACATCTACACAGTCATTATTCTTAAATAATTAAGAAATTATTCAGGAGGAAATGATATAACATTACGTATGTGACCACAAGAAGAAATGTAAATGAAAGATGCAATAGAAAACTAGAGGTTATACAGAGAAAAAGGTTGGGTTGGAGTTTGTTTCAATCAAGAGAACACAAAAACATCGCCATAACCCATAACAATTAAAGACATAAGCTGTTTAATTTTACCTGTGTATTTGAAATATTGGTAGAAAGAATTAGTAAAATATAAGCAAAAGATGTCTGCAGCCTAATCATTTGGCAATAAGGAAAATTGGCTTTTTTCTTAAAAATAAAATAAGCAAAAGGATTAGATGAAAGAACAAACATTGCCAAAAAATAAAAATGTTTTTGGCTCTGGAGGGCAATTGGATAAAAGGCATATGGACACGGAACGTGGAAGGGAAGAAGAGGGAAACAAGGGCCAACCCAATATTGTCCCAGGAGCAACCAAAGTGTTCAAGTGAGCTGTGCAGTTCCGGCCCCAAGCACTCAGAAAATGCAAGTGATCATCTTTGTTCTTCTTCCAGGCTTATTAAGAATGATTTTTTTTTTTTTTAAGACAGTCTCACTGTGTCACCCTGGGTAGAGTGCCATGGTGTCACAGCTCATAGCAACCTCAAACTCTTGGGCTTAAACAATTCTCATGCCTCAGCCTCCCAAGTAGCTAGGACTACAGGTGCCCACTACAATACCCAGCTATTTTGTTTTTGTAGTTGTCATTGTTGTTTAGCAGGCCCAGGCTGGGTTTGAACCCACCTTCTCTCATGTATGTGGCTGGCGCCCTAACTGCTGAGCTACGGGCACCAGGCCAAAGAATACTTTTTTAAAATTTGACTTTCTATGAGCTGTCTGTAAAAAGAGATTCTCAGTGAAGTCACTTTGATGCAGTTATATTTCTTGGTAGTTATTTTTCTGATGGTAACATAATTATGGCATCAGTTTTTTTTTCTTTTGTTTATTATTCTTCAGGAATATTTCCTATTCCAAGAACTGGTAACTTCAATGATAGACATAGAGGAAGAATTGTAATTTATGCTTCTTAAAAGAATAGTAACATTTCTTTAGCATTTAGCTAAAAAGCCATAAAAATAAATTTACAGCCACCTCAAAGAAGCCACCCCTTGTGTTAACTTTGAGGGACTAAGAGAAAAACCTCCTAGCAGTGATAGAGGCACTATAACCAGGAAAGAGTAAGCATTCAATGTGAAAGCTATTGATGCGTGTCCTACAAGTAGATGTTTAGAAAATAGTCATTTTAGAGCCCAAGAACTCTTCCCAGGATTCCCATTAGACTAGTGTTCAAGCTCTTATGTACACAGAAAGCCCTCACAGTGGTTCTCAACCTTCCTAATGCCACAGCCCTTTAATACAGTCCCTCATGTTGTGGTGACCCCCTAATCATAAAATTATTTTCGTTGCTACTTCATAACTGTAATTTTGTTACTGTGATGAATCATAACGTAAATATCTGATATGCAAGATAGTCTCAGGTGACCCCTGTGTAAGGGTTGTTCGATCCCCAAAGGGGTCGCAACCCACAGGTTGAGAACTGCTGACGTAGGTCCTCTGTGATACAGAGAGAGTAGGAAGTGGAGGGTCATGGGCAAACTTGAGGAGCTGGGCAGGGCCGGGCCATTTCATTATGGTGTCTCAGTAGGGCGGCCTGCTGTGCACTGAGACACTCCACGTGCAGCCACAGGTCTGCAAGGCCGTGGCTGTATTCCCCTGAACTGAAGACTCTGTGAACAGTTTCCCAGAGAAAATACTGAACTGTCATAGGTAATATAAAGTGGAGTGTGACGTTTAGAAAGGAAACTCCATATCTACCATGTGGGTCAATGGGCAGGTGCTGACATTCTCAGGGCAATTAGGAGGAGACCCGAGCCCATCCTGTCAATCCTCCATCTGAACCAGAGTCACCTCTCCCCACTCTCTGGTCTTACAGTCATTTACCATTGTGCTCAATTTGCTTTATTTTATTAGATAAAAGAACAGAGAGGGGCAATATGTTATTAACAGTAAAAAAAATGATTTTAAATAATTTGAAAGCATTAGGTTTTAGAGACTTGCCAAGCTTTTGCTAATGAATTGAGAGTTTCCCAGCACCTCGTAGCTTCGGAGCTGGAAAGGCCTGTTGAGAGCTACTCAGTTCAAATGTCTCATTTTGCATACGGGGAATTGAATCTCTAGTAGCTGAGGCTTGAAAGAGAAGATATGGGAAAAGAAAATGAATTCATTATCGGATATATTAAATTTGAGTTTCTAGTAAGATGTCTGGTGGGGATTGTTACTGAGGCATTAGGAAATGTGATAACAAGACCAGGCTTCCTTCTTGTTCTATGTGGGGTTTATTCTGGAATAACTTTTTCCTCAGATGTTATGGCGCTGGTAAGTATCATAGATTTGTTCCAGCAAGAAGGGTCATATTTCTTTGTTACTTACTGGAAACAAGGAGGCTAAACTAACATCGCTCCTACATTTTCTAGCAGGTATTTCCTCCCTAGAATGAAATATATTTAGTCTGTAGCAATCTCAGCTCCCCCAGGGCCTGGCTGTACTCTGCAAGGGCTTCCTCTCTAGAACATCTGGACACGAGTCTTTGTGCAGGAGCCAACCACGTGGATGGAGCAGGCTGTGGATTCAGCGATGCTGGGGCCTCCAACTCCAACACACTCATCTTTGCAAGTGTCTCAACATTTAGGGTTGGCATGACAAAGGGAATTACACCGTAGGAGGAGAGTTAAAACGACATTATTTATTGCTTTTTCCATTGTTAAAGAAAAAATATATCCTAAAATAAAATTCTTTATTGTAAAAGTGTCATTATCTTAAAACTCTATGATTCCCAACTCTAGTTGCCTATTAGAAACACTGATTTTTTTTTCTGTTTTGTTAAATACAAAAGACTGACTTTCATCCAGACCTAATGACATCAGTATTTTTGAGGAAGTAGATAAAGCAATTACAGTTTTCAAAAACCTCTCGGGTGATTCTAAGTATACCCAGGTTGAGGAACGTGGCCCTAATTTCTGCTTAGGATTATTCATCCACCTCTTTGAAAAACTAACCCCATTGCCTAAGATTCCTTCAGCTCTGGGATTCAAATTTCTCAAGTTACGAGAAAGTTCTTGGGACTAATACAGGGCTGGATTGTAAGGCTAGTAGGATCCCAATTTCAGAAAACAGAGATCGTGGTGCTCTGGGCCCAGCAGTACAGTATCTTATACAGGGAATACCAGATATCATCTGAGATTTCTCAACAAGCCACATACAAAAATCAAGATGGATTCGAACAAATATCTCTATCTTTTTCAGGTTTTTGATGGGTAAACATTACAGAAATAAAATAAATAAATAAAACACCACACACACACACACACACACACACACACACACACACATCCCTACCTTAGAATAACACTGAATCTCAGAGACAATTTTATATAACATGGATGCCTTGAGAATTAGGCAAGTAACATATATTTCAGAACTAAATGTGTGAAAAGCAGCAAGAAGTGATGAAACCCATAGTGACCAGAGAGAATGTCATATTCATTTTTAAAACATATCTCTATGCCAGTTAAATAAAGCAAATCCCTTGACAATATTTCTGATCTCCAGCTCTAGAGCAATAGTCTTACCTGGTTCCTATTTACAAGACCACCTCCTCTCCTGCAATGGAGTCTGTCTACCATGTTGTGAGGCAGAGGAGTGTCAGAGCCTTTATTTTATTTTTAATACACCATTCTTGCACTTGTAAATTATGCTTTCTGAATACTATGAGGATTAATCTGCAGGTGCATTATTGAACAGATATCTTCTGACTGGATGCTACATAAAGACCCATCCAAAGTTCACCATTGCTTTGCTAAGAATTCCATTAGTTTGTTGGCCGGGGTTTATTTTTATCTCTAGTCTTTGTCTCCATAGGAATCTGAATAAGCTTTGAAGGGTATTTTGTTTGGTTTTTAGTTTTTCTAGTTCCACTGAAAGTAAATCACTCACAGATCCAGAATCAATCAGCTACAACAGAAGCTCATGCATGACCAAAGTGTGGGCACAAAGTAGTGTGTATTAACTAGATTTATACATTTTTTGTCTTTTAAGTATAGCATGTGGCTGTGGTAGTTACATATTCATCAGGATGTTCTTTAAAACATTTTCTGTGTAGCCTCTCAAAAGAAGACAAAGCAATTGCAGGAGACTGAATTCCGTGTATACATTTCTTCTCAAATAGAACATAAGCATAAGCAGTCTAAAGATAGCAGGGATGCCCTCCCCTACTTGTGCTATACACAGCACTTACATAAAGTTGGACACGTTGCTGGTGCTCAGGACACATGTTAACTAATATTTAATTCTGCATTTCCTATTATACAGAAGGACTAGAAGGCATGTCTTTCACTAGGCTATTGTAAGTCCATGGCTGGTGTTCTCTGCATACCGAGAGAGACCGCAGAGATAAATGAACACCACTGTCATAGTCCTGCATGGCCTACTGGGGACCCTGGAGGAGGACTTTAGGCCTGCTGTATACAAACCTTTAGTACCAAAATTGTACAGAATATACCAATATAATTTACATTAAAATGTTCATTAAGGACCAAGAATTTTTCATAATTTTTAGAAAGGGGAGAAGCCCACGCTAGAACTTTGTTCCTTTTGCCACCTACTAAACTGAGATAATGAATTACCAAAGCACAGTTAAGAATTTGGTAATTGTCCATGTGGGATTTATTGTATTTTTCACTTTTGATCTTTTCCAAGACCTGCATAAGGGATATGAGTATTTTTTTTTTTTTTTTGTCAAGGAATTGGTTTTCTACAGCCATCCTAGTTGTAGATCATGACAACTGCAGCTTTACAGCTTCGTTTCTAGTTCTGTGAAGCCACAATATACTTATAGATTAGTTTTAGGGTCAAAGGCTTTCCCAGAATGACAGTGCATCTGTGATCGACATTTCTATTACTGGTTGTAATCTCTCACTTCAAGAAGTAATTGGAGCATCAAAGAGGTTTTATAGAAAACTTAGAGAACTTTTAAAGAAACTTTCCAAACTTTCCATTTTATGATAACAAAATTTTTAGGGATCCTTTATGTTGGTAATTCAGTTATCAGAGTTGACATTGAGTTCACTGGGCTTAAGTTATGTTCTGTTTCATATGCTAGAGGTTTAAGAGAATCACATGCATCCTAGGAGTGCAATGACCTTAGAATAACAGTCCTCAAGAGTACAGACTCATGTCCAAATTAATATCCATCATAAATGCCTTAGAAATCCTGGCATTTTTCAGGGAACATTCTACATCATCACATCTTAAAAGAAAGATGCTGTCAGAAAAGATATCCTAGTGCAATTCTGCCTCTTTCTCATTAGACTAATGCTAAAAGCCAGGGTAGAATATGGGAAACTTCTAATTTGTACATAAATTTTATTGTTTGTGTCTTTTCTATAGGATTTAGAAAAGTATGGAAAAATAGCAGCAGCAATATTAAAAATTCACCCATGGCCCCCACACTACAGAGATACTCACTGCAAGTATTTTTTATATCCTCCTCACCTTTTCCTGTGATAATTATTTGGGCTGTTTAAGAGCTATAAGCACACTGCAGGGAAGATCTTGTATTTTGCATTTAATCAACTGCTAGTCTATGTCTAAATGTCTATGTGACTGACTCTTAAACATTTCTTTTTTTAGCTTTTTCATTATTGGTAGGAACTAGAGTGGGAGACCAAGCATGTAGAATACTGAGTATAGTCTCATGAAAGGAGATTCAGAGAAAAGAATAAGAGAAAGACAATTACAGTGAAGCTGATACTCCACCTCCTAGAGATGGTTATCTCTCTCCCTGACAGCAGCCAGCTATGTCACTCCTTCTTACACTAACAAAATACAAAATAAAAAAAAAACAGAAATACCTGTGTTTAACAGACTCTGTGAGAGCATTCAATTGTCTTTTCCTTTTTAAAAAAATAATTTTATTAAATCATAATTGTGTACATTGGTACAATCATGGGGCACAATGTGCTGACTTCATAAACAATCTGAAATATTTTGGTTGTACTGTTAATATAGCCTTCATGGCATTTTCTTAATCACTATATGAAGACATTGATATTCTACATTTAATAAGTTTCACCAGTACCCTGCTAAGATGCACCATAGGTGTGATCCCACCAATTGCCCTC